>JAUZND010008787.1:0-27815 GCA_034780555.1 Coelogynopora nodosa
TGAACTTTCTTCCGGCTAGGGACAGAAGTCCATATCGTTATCCATATAACTACTGACTGTGTTTTATCTAACATGTTATCTATATGTTTATATCTATTTTAAATGCATTTATTTTATATGCAATTGAAGTTGTAAAAGACAACCTCAAAATTTTTTCGCACTTCGGGTGATTTGCACTTCGCTCGCTCGTGAGTGGTCCGAGATTAACTGTGTTTTTTTTTCTAACCTGCGTTTTTATTATTATATTGGGAGTGGCAGCACTGGTTTATTGGTTTATTTAACTGTTATTTTATTGTGAAAATGTATTATCTTCAATTTTGTAAGCAAATATATTCTCCATCACCATATATTCCAAATAATAGTAAATTGTTATGTTTTTAGTATTTAATTTCGTTGGATGGTTCGTGAACCAGCCAGACAGAGCACGTATTCCTAATCCATCTGGCCAGTTCACAAAACGTCCAAATTCCTGTTCCATTGCTAACATATACAATATACAGCAGGAATTAGTGTAAAAAAGGATTTTGTTGAATTTAAATGTAAGTATATGCACATTTAAAAAATCTTATATTATATACACAAATACTGCATTTAATTTTTTACATTTCTAATAATAATAAATATAATATATTGTTTTTTAATTAATTAATTTCTGATATTAAAGTAATGTACTCACTGAATACATTATCCTTGTTTAGCATATATTACATTTACACTTCTCACATTGTTGATTATAAATAAGGCAATTACTTTCCATCCATTATAAAGTTGCCATTATCTGCTGTTATTTGGTATATATTGCATAATTTGAGCACTGGCAAATCATTATTAATATTGTCAATAATTGTTGATAGTTTACAGGAACTACCAGATAGGATTTTTTGAAGCTGAAACTAATCCCCAAAAATGTACAGCCAATTTGTTCAAGATTACCCAATATCCTTGACATTACTATTAGACTGTAACTCTATTCAATTAAATAATCTAATTTTTATTTTTGAATTTTTTTTTACAAAAACCATTTAGCATAATAACATTTTTTTTAAATTATCATAAAATATATTTTTTAATAAAAATTATTAAAAAATTATTTTACACATAATGATTTTATAAGATTTGCAGATAATGTATCCTGATGAATGCTATTATTCTAAAACACTAACGAGTATTTCTCAAGTATCATTGAATATATTGGAGTCTCTTTAAAAGTTATCCCAACTGCATTTTGTGAGTCTTTTAACTCTGCAGAAGGCTTGTATTATCACATTTTAAGAGAATAAAAGAAATGAATACCAGTGTGATTAAGATCTTTTATCATTAGTTCTGAATATGGATGACACTTTTAAAGGATGTAATCAACAATCATATTGGAAACAGGCTCACTAAAAGTTTGGGCTTGAAATTTTTGCAACCCAAATCACTGACTCTACAAATAAAAGGGTAAATATTATTGGAATAAAGTTTCAAACATTAAAAATTAAATTAGTCAACTAAAGTATCCACATTTGACATCCAGAATCAGGGTATTCAATCAATAAGGCTATGCTTACTCACTCTTATAGAATTGAGAATGGAAATATTTTTTATAGGATGCCATAATAAATACAGGGGGATATTTGAATATCAACCTAACAAGCAGTTATCAAAGATACCAGGCAGACCTTAAAGCAAATAATATGTTTGAAGGAGATACAAAGAAACAAAATAAGGTATCAACAAGTAAATTACAAATAAATTCTGACCATCCAGACATTGAGCAAACTATTCAAATGAAAAGAATTAACATTTCAATTACTCAAGAAATAATTTCCTATGTGAATAGCAAACTTTAAAATATTTTAAAAAAAGGTAACATTTTCCCAAGTGCAGTTGCAGAAATCACATTGATCTTTTCAAATGGGGATTTCTAAAAAGTGATACCTTGAAGAAGAAATTTTACAACTGCACAAAGAAAAAGACATATTTAAAAGAAAGAAGTAGTTACTTTAGAGTATTGAGTGGTCAGTTTAAACAGCCATAGGTAGGTCACATTCAACTAGAATTTCACTTAATATTTCATTTTTTTAATATCTTAATAATACACTACCATAAAGAATGGTTATATACAATATACAGTAATAATATATAATTTATTTACCGAAAACTACACAAACTATTTCTGGCATTATTATTCATTCACATTAAACATTGTATGATATATATAAATAATACATATAATACATTTGATTATATATTCATATAGACATAAGGCTCAATTTGAAACTCTCAATACTGTTCTTTTGTATGGTGACCTTTGAGAGATGATTGTAAGGTTTGTGTCTGTGTGACTTTTGGTTTGACAATTGGTGTGGCATCTTGTAGTGTTATCATTGGGAATGAAGTAGTTCAGGGTGACAGCACAGCAGGGAATTTCTGTAATTTTAAAATGTAAAACAATTTCTGGGAATTTTGTGATTTGTAAAAAATCTAGAAAACCGAGATGTATTTTAAAATATTGCTTGCATAAAAAATTATATGAAATTTTTTGCACTTTGCAAAAATTTATGTTTTTACTACTATCTCCCTCTTCACCCTATTTAGAGTAATAATGTTGGTTTTTGATAAACAATTGATATTTTATAATCCATTGTATATTTTCCTCATGCAAATAGCATATTTTACTTGGACTATGTTCTTTTACTACAAAACATTCCTATATAGATTACATTGAAATAATAAAAAACTATATTTTATATTATGTTGAGTACTTACTATATATTATGTTGTCAGTTTTTGAAAAACTATTGATATTTTATAATCCATTGTATATTTTCCTCATGCAAATAGCATATTTTACTTGAAATGTGTTATTTTTACTTAACTTACAACAAATTATTACAGAATTGCCAGATGTCCGGACTTCATCCGGACATCCTGATTGTCCTGATTTTGTCTGGATTTAGAAAATTTCGATTTTTTGAGGTCTTGAGATTCATCAAAAAATGCAATAAAACATAGGGGTATGGTGGAGGGGTAGCGGCATATAATATATTTTTTTAATTCTCACAAAAAATTAGCGAAATAATTAGAAATCCGGAAAAATCGGCAATAAATCTGGATGCTCAATTTTTTCCCCACTTCATGGTGATTATGGGTTGCTCGCTACGCTCGGAACTATGACGTCCAGATTATTATTTCTTCACATGTGGCAACTCTGTTATTATATATATTACATTGTGATAATTAAAAACTATGACCTATCATCTTTTATGTCCCAATTTTCCCTTTACTATCTTAGCCTTTCAGCTTTGATTTAGCTAATGTACAAAACAAACACTATAATTTGAATATGTATATATTATATTGCAGTATTTGTTATTTATACATAGTCTAATTATTTTTGATATAAAAAAGTATATATATTGTTCAGAAAAAAAGTTGATTGTCGGGAATTTTTTAGTGAAAATGGGCAGACACTCTATTGCAAGTGAGGCTTTATTACATCACTGTTTAAGGACCTTCCATTTGAGGCCCTTGATCATTTCTGTAACACTGCTTTATCTCTGGTAGTCTCCAATGTTAAACTGGGTGGCCCTGCATTGTAACAAAAGTTTCTGAATAGAGGTTGTTATATATAACTCACTTTAACCAAACTATTTAGCTGCTTTAAGCTTCTAAATTCAGAAGCTTCTAACTGCTAAGTTATGTGAACTAGGTCCCTCCTTTAAAAAATGGGGTAGTTAATGCATACTCTGTCACTCCTAGTTCCAATATTTTTGAACTTTTAATACAAGTTGAACCGCATGGGTTATTGTAACATCTGGTTTGCAGTCAATTTAATATATCATATATTATAATATTATTTTAATTGTAGATACCATTTATTTCATGGCAAAATTGAGTATGTATCATGTAATATTAAAAGATTCAGAAACTTGTATGTACAATATTATCTATAATTATTGTTTATTTAACTATGTCTTGAGCTATATTAGATTATTTAAAGGAATTAGTAAATTACATTCTTATTTATAGATACACAACTTTAATTAATTTAACTTTAATAGTAATAATCCTAACCCCCTTCTATGGGTTTTACCTGTGGATGCCCTGTTTTTCACTGAAACTGTTCTTAACAATTGCCATACTTTTTTTTCGACAATTATTTCAGGTAAACAGCAGAATTATTTTAGGTAAACAGTTAATAATACATGTTTATTCTCTTTATTGCTATAGAACATATATTTTAGGTGGTATACATTATGATATTCATTCACCACATTCATTGTGTGTTAGTTAGAAGTTCATCACATTTTAAAATCTCTTTAAATCACTAAAAACTGTTTGAAATTAACAAATATATTTATTATATAGGCTATATTGTTATTTGACAACATTAATTTATTCACCTAAAAAAGTTAACCAAAGTTGGAATTTTTCCATGTTTTGGTAACCATTCGTTTCATGTATACATATTATTACATATGTTGAATTTTTACAACTAATAAATTTATTAAACAAACACATGTGTAACATTTTGTATCATACTCTTTACACATAATTCTTTTGAATTATTTATTGAAATACTTCTGATGAAATCACATCTATATTATATTATTATCAGTGCTGTATATTTATCAATTTCATATTATTTTTTATGTTATTAAGAAATGTCTTAATCATAAAACATATAATATTTTCAGATAATAATTTCATATATAAAATTATACTAATTTGATATGTATTAAGATTTTCAAATGTTACAGTTAAAACAAACAAAATGTATCATAGTTGTAGGTAGGAGTATAATCCTTGGGCATTTTTAACAATAGTTATATATGTATATGCTAGAATTCTAGCGTCTATCTAAATTAGGTATAGTAAATGGTCATAAAATGTTTGTCCCACACTCACAATCATTTGGATATTTTAAAAAAGTGTATACATTTGTTGGCATTAGTGATGGTCACATCCAAGTGTAGCTTCTCATGTAAACTTTATGTATGATTACTCCTATAAATTCAGCATACACATTTAATTCTTCAAGAATTATTCAATGGGGTTGGCCACAAGTCCTAGATTGTACGTTTTGTCTGTGAATTTTTTTTGACCAGCATTTGTTATATAAAAGTCTTATGACTAAGGCAAGTACAACCATTATCAATGGATGCAGGGTTTCATACAGCTATGGAAAATATGGAAAACCTAGAAAAGTCATGGATTATTGAAATTGGTATGGAAATCATGGAATTTTATGATGTTGCCCATTATATATTTTTGTAAATATATTCAGTATAACAACTTAATATTTTAAAAGTATCAACATTTATTAAATATTATGATTTTCTAAACACAGTCATTATGGCTGCAGGGAATTAAGCGAACCTGGTTTGCTGATCTAATACATGATTTTTAATTTTTTGCTAAGCACAGTCATTATGGCAGCATGAAATTATTCGAATTTTCTTAATACATAGTTGGAGATGGAATGGCCATAAGGGGTGATTGATGAGAGGCCATTAAAAATAATTTAAAAAATCATGGAATTTTGATATTTTTTTTCTGGAAAATTCATGGAATTTTATTATAAATATTCTGTATGATCCATGTGGATGTTACATCCTTTTTGATGAAAGGCATTCAGTTCCATTTTAATCCCCTGTGGGACACCATAATATGTTGTTTACAAAAGGATAGTGTTTCATTGTTTATGCCACAATTCATCTTGTAAAATATAATAGACATTTCATAGTTTGAAGCTTATTTTTACCAATTGTACAATTGAATCTTTTATTTAAATTTTGTCTCATTCTATTTATTCAATATCTAATTATTATTATTTTCTATCATTTCAGAATGAATTCAGTATAAATAGCAAACGGTATGGCAGGGTACACAGACGAATCTAGATTACGTGCCAAATTTCTTGTCTTCACAACAGGCAAGACTGATAAACAAGAAGAACGAACTTTGGTAAACATTTTAACTTATTATTTCACTTTTTAAGTTTTATCTGTACATTAAATATTAATAATGTTTTAGTCACTTAATAACATAAGTTTTTAATTCTTTTATTTTTCAATAATTGCATTTTCAGGTATTTACTGAACACTCTATTCACGTTCAAATTTCGACTGGAAAAGTTACTAAAGTAAGTGACATTACTTTATTTAATTTTTATATAATGAATATATAAGTCATTTTGTTAGCCACATTATATAGGTGACATGTATTATTGTTAAAGTGAAAACTAAATTTATCTCATGATATAATATTTTTAATGTGGAGAATGTTAATTTTTATTTAATGATAATATAATTTTATAGTTTTGTCAACTTAAAATCTTTTTAAAACTTTTGCGATACAGCTTGCAAACCAACTACCGCATATTTTTACAATGATAATTTAATTATTTAAATGTTTTTGTTTTGACACTTTTTTCATTTTTGTGTGTTATTTCAGACCGAACATATTATTTCATTTATTGACATCACAACTATAAAATCGTCACAGAAGGATAAGGTTGGTTCCATACAAAATATTTAATAAATATATTTTTTTATTGACTTTAAATTTTTTTAATGATTTTTTGGATTTTTGATGATTTTAATGATTTTTTATGATTTAATTGATTTGAAATTTATTGATATCACATTTATATTGGATTTCTGGTCAAATTAGTAGAATGATTTAAATCTATATCTTTTAGGAGGGTATTTCTTTAAATAACTGTTGATATAATTCCTTTTTAAAACTGTAATATGTTTTTAAAATTGTAGAATACATTCTTTATTAAACGAACACAGTGCTTAGTCTGAGGAATGGATTATTTTAGAGCATTCTCACAATTTTTGCAAATAAAAATTTGTTTAAAGAATAGAAATGACTATCTTTACATTATATCTTTAACCTAAAGTGAAATTCCAATTTATATATGCTTGTGTCATATTTCTCCTTATAATATTAAATGATTCACAATAAACTTATCAATGGTATTTTTTATGAAGCATATTTTAAAGCTCTCCGATTCCAAATGTTAACAATCAGCTTTAACTTTTAAATCTTTATATAGATATATATATATATAACACAGAGAATTTAAATATTTTTATTCAGAAAGAATTAATAATTCTAAAAATATATATGACGTATGGTAGTTTCTATCATCGTATTTTATTCTTTTCAGTTATCTTTATATATTAACAGCGAAAAGGCTTACCATTTCACTACCCGAGTTACACAACCTGTGGATGATGTTCTTATTATGGTTAAACATATTGTTCTGGCTCTCGAATTGTCATTCCCAGCTGTCAACGTTGAGTAAGTTATTTATTTATCTAAACTTGTCATCAATAGTATTAGAAAGTATAAAGTTTTGTAAAGTATTAAGTTTCCAAATTAGTTGAAAAGTATACTTTTATGTCATGTAATATCATGAGGTATATTCTCTCCGCATAATAACATGGAGAGAATAAATAAGATCTAAGAACATTTTAGAACCAAAACTGACTGGAAAGTTATTTAAAATGGTTAGGTAGTTTTTATTTTTTACATTACAATAATTTATTGACAGTGATTCGTACAATTAAATTAGTTGTCTTACTATTTAAAAAATATTATATTAATACCGTATTTTCTTTAGTATCATAATTTTTTTTAAAAAATTGAAAAACTAATTAATTACTTCTATAACAATATTTCTACCACACATTCTATAACCTATGATGTATAATTTTGAAATTTTGCCAAACAATTTTTTTTCCCTCAATGGTTTTTCTGTTAGTAATGATACATTTTTGTTGGAAATTAGATGATTCTACCTTGTGAGACTCATAACTGATGTTATGTCATTAGTCAATAATGGAACATTAAACACACCTCATATTGTTATTAGTAGTTTTTTTATTCATTACGTCGACAATATTTTGTTATTTTTCATTATCAGGCAACAATTGGTCACCCTATCCATTTCTCCGGAGAATCGTCTAGCAGAGGCTCGCGGTTGGGTTGAACGTGCTCGACGAAATTCTACAGTTGGACCTTGCGGTGGTTTCAGAACTACTCATGAGTACTTTCGCTTGTATTTTAATACCGCAAAGCAAGATGATGTCATCTGGGTAGGATTTTATTTAATCATATTTCTTGAATCACTGAATTACTGCTTAGTAGATATTAACAAACCTACATTGTTCTTGAATGCATATTAACAATAACAGTAGCTGTATTGTTCAATAATTATATCTATGGGAAGCGGGCTAATTGTTCCGTCAATTTAGGAATTCTGACGGGTCGCCTGATTAAGCGCCTCACTGAATAAGAGCGATATGTTTATGTCCCTATCTCAGAGCTTCATTAAAGATCTAAATAAATATATGTATAAGAAATTTAACAATGTCGCTCCTATTCAGCGGTCATATTCTGACATAAATAGATAAAATTATTTGGTGTTTATTCTTTTAAATAATATCAGCCTATTAGCTTTTTATTTTTTATATATTAGTATCAATTTAGCTAGTTCACCATAAAATTCGTATCACTAGGATAAAAAGCACTAATTACTCATTGGTAATATCCCATTCACAATAAATAAAAAATCGGATTTGACTGGTCAATAACAATATGTAATGCTTGTAACAACCGTATTACTCAAGAAACTACTCAAATATCAGTAATGGACTTATATCGTATTACCTTTTTCTCTACATATTTAGTTTTCTTCGTCTCCAATCTAGCACAGTAAGATAAGACAGCTAGATCATAATATGTAGTGTCGTGTGGGAAAACACGTTGACATCAACACCATTGAGTGTAATATATTTCATTTCTTTTTTACTTCTTTTAAGCGTGATTTTTAGATTTATAAAAAATTAATGAACTTGGTACTAATTTATTCATATTTATATTATTATTATTATAGGATTTTTTGTATTTTCATATTTTAATCTATCCTTTATTCTTTATAGGTATAATTTTATATATTATTTATTTGAATTTAGAAACTCCACTTTCAAACGTACTTTGTCCATCAGTTGCCTAATTTTGTGGTCTGTTGTTAACCTGCAGGACGTGGAGACTGTGTACGTCGCTCAGAACACCAAACGGATGGTTCTGCGAGACTTCGACCACCTGGACTCCAGAGACTGGCTGCCCATCATTGCCTCGATAGCTTACAATCCCTACTTCACCGAGCTCGATCTCTCCAACCTTAAGATGGTCAGTTCCAAACATCACATGGCTCGTTTTTGTGTCCTGGGAATCGGGGGGAAGTCAACAGGGAATTATAGGAGAATTTAGCAGTTCTGCTCAAATAAATGTAATGTGCAACTGGGTGTTTTTTCATAGTAGGATGTCAGACAGCGGATTTAATTTGTGTCAGGGAAAACGTCAAAAGTAAACATTTGTACCTTTCACTTTCTATTTAATTACACCAGTAAAAGTTAGATGGTATTTAAAGCTGCTACATTGTAGGATAGCAAATTGCGGGAAATTAGTTTTTCTACGGCAAAAAAGAAATACTGGTTCGATACTCACTCTATTCGTTTGTAAATCTCATCTATCAATTTGTCAACCCGTGTAATGTGCCAGTGATAATTTTATATATATTATTATTGTTATTATTTTACAATAGAAATGTCATTAAAAATAAAATGAAAGTTTAAGTTGAATATTAATATGAAATGTTCATCTTATTAACATGTAACAGCGATTTATCTACTGTAGTAGAGCGGGTAGCAAACAAATCACTTTATAAAAATTATTCGTATCGAAATGTGTCTGGCACCCTCAATTCAATATTTAATTTATCAAAAATTAATTATCTGCTATAACTATATAGTTATATATATTACTCGATATTTTGTTATGTTTAAGATGTAAAGATATCAACAACAAAAAATATATCAAAATGATCTCCTGATAAAAATCATCGTCGTTATCCGTCACTCATTAGAGCATCAGTCAGACACAAGTAGGGACACTTATGTAGTCCGGTTGAATATTATTCACATATTCAGTCAGGTATTATTGGTTAATCTATGCAAGTACCGTAAATTCCCGTGTATAAGCCGCACCAAAAAACTTAATATGTGCGTTTCAGGAATACAGCGTGTAAAACCACCACCCAATAAGCACAACTGCTAAATGCACCTAACACATTATGGTATATGCGTCAAATTATTCGGTTAACCTGATTAAGATGACAACAACCTTACTGTATGTTAATCTCATGTTTTGTCTAACTACTCTATTTGGTTTTTACCATATTATATGATATTGTAATAGTCTAATAATAAATAATAATAAATAATGATAAATACTTATAAATAAATACTAATAATAAATAATACACAAAACGGCCTTGAATTTCAACAAACTACAAATTGTACTACCGTTATATTATATAGATTCGCACAGGTCCCTATTCTTTGAAACTTAACAGAGAAATTTACAGGAATGACAGCCACACACTGACTTTTAAAATAAAATATTGAGTTCGCCGGTGCGGCTTGTACTTGGGGATTTACCGTATTCAGAAATTAAGTCTTACATTTTGAGTCAATTTTTATTTAAATAAAATATATTAAAATGATATTCTGCTGTAAATATAACCAGTTTGGTTGTATGCTTATTATTAATTCTTTTGTTATAGTTAATTTTCTACTACTTGTTTTTATGTTTGTATATGCAGTCTTCGGAGGCTCAGAACCAGATTTTCAATGTTGTCAAACACAATCGGGCCCTAGAAGTCCTTCTCTTAGATGGATGCGGACTGAAGAGGTAGCCGTAGGTTTATAATTATGAATTGTTCAATTTAAAATGCTTTTATTTCGAAATTAATCTTGAAGTTTTTACTCATATGTTGTCACAATTCTTATTCAAGAAACATCTGTTTATTCCTTAATTGATTACTTTATGTTAGTAATATGTGAATTTTATTATGTTTAAAAAGATTATTAATATAAATGAGAGTTTAGACTTTTTAAAGTTTATGCAGAGATTTACTAAGGATGACTGGATGTTAAATTATTATATTTGTTTAAAGAAGCTTTTCCTTTATTATATTTATTTAGTATGTGTGATCTTATATTTTCAATTTTAATTTTTCATGTATCCGATTTATGGTATAGATATAGTTAATGTTTTTGGAATATGAACAATTTTATTGACTAAAAGTTTTCAGTTGTATATGTATATACAAAGTCTATAAAGTGTTTAAATAGCATAAATATATAATATGAGTAGCGCCGACTATCCTAAACATTTTTACTTCATGATTAACTCACGACAATTCTATATTGAGTAGCTAATGAATTCTCACGTATGATTCCCCCTTCTTTTCCTCATTGGGAAAGCACTGAGTTGTTGTTTATTGATTTCAGCTTCTCACCAAATATAGGTGGATGTTATGCTTTAATTAGTTTGTTCTACAAAATGATGTATATTAGTTTTTTCATTGTTTTGTTTAGTTTAAAACTAAACTGCATGTGTTAGTTGAATGCTTCCGTTGTGCGTTGTTTTTGTTTGATTCGCTATTTGTCAAATTTTAATGCATATTATTAATGTATATTATTTTAAATAATTATGTTGAATAAATAATAATGTGGCTTATTCGTTCAAAAATTGTTTTTGTTTGTTTCATATTCAATTAAAAAATTAAAATTTTTACTTTTAATTTTATCTATTTTTTGAAATTCTAAATGAAATATATATATTTTTTTAATTTGAAAGCTTTATATTAAAATTAAAAACAATGATTTTATGGCTAAGTTTATATACTATAGTAAAACTCTTTAGCTATCAACGTTGAAGTGGCTAATTAGTAATGCCCTTGTGGTTAACAGGAATAGACTTTCTCTATTTTATACAAAATATAATTTATTAATTACCGTTTAATTAATTAAGTAACAATCTAATTTAATTCCATTGAAAATCATTGCATCTCCATTTAGAAAGGTTTTGTTTTAACGTTAGAGCTATAGAGCGTTAAAATAATTAAAAGTGAAGAAAACTGTCTTTCGTTTTTATAAAATCAATAGATTAGAAGTGCAAATATTCCTTGAGTTTTTTGTTTGTAGTTATGTAAATTATTATTGTCTGCTAATTTAGGGAATAAAATCATCAATACTCAATCATAATCAATCATCACCACTTTTAAAATAATTTAAAACAATGTTTAACATGTAGATTACGCATCTTGGTGCAACAAAAAAAGTACTGGTCATTTTAACATATTTTTCAAGCTTTTTCTCGCGCTAGATCTTCTTTTTCTAAACAAAATAAAACAACTGTATTCTCCTTTTTCTACTTATAATAGAATCGATCTACAATTTAAATCACAGTTTTAGGAACTCCTATAAATCTTGTAAAAATTTTAGATATCCTTCACTATTTTTTTAAATGTAGTCCGTAATTATTTTAATTCGAATAATAGAATGCCACAAAGTAAACTGTAGTAATTGCCTGTCCTCTTATTTTGGTGAAACTGGTAGAGATTTAAATATTCGTTTGGAAGAACATCGTAAGAATACATTGTAAAACAAATCTGAAAATGGTATTTCTAATTACATTAATAGCTTTTTACACACCCCTTATTTTTGTGATGCTTTCATTAATTATACACCATTGTAGGGATTTTAAATTTCGTAAATTTATTGAATCAGTTTTTATTGTTAAAAATAAGAATATCGCTCCAAATTTCTACTTGTGTTTTTATCCTGTAGATCTTGCAATGTTATAACTAAATTAATTATTGGATCAAGTAATTTAGTACATAACTTTTCTTAATCTCATATATGTTCTCTCTCTTTGTAAGCCGACTACTTTTGTACATTTAATTTGTGAATAGTATTTATGTAATCCTTTATTTTCGCTATATGTGTTGGGTTGTTTTCTGGTATTTTCCATTGTGCACATAATTATGAACCTTAGTTAGATTCGAAACTCTTTATTACACATGTTGTTTAATATCCTATGCCGTTTCAAAGTCTAGATATTCCCAATATTAATCAGAGGATACCTTACGTAATTTATTAGGCAAAATATTGATATAGTACATTTCTTATTTGCATTTTAATTAGGTGAAAAAATATATAATTTTATATTGCATTTTAAATGAACATCAACTATTTTTAGTATTCTGTAATTGTGTTTAAATATTGTCCATTGGTGAAATTAATTTGCTTTAAAACAGGATTCAGGTAATTCATGTGATAATCAAGTTTCCAGCTTGAAACATTTTAAACCACAAATTTGTCAAAAAACCACAAGTCATGCATTTTGAGTATGTTATCTATGACATTATAATGTTAAAAATTATTACATTTTAATTAGACTGAAATTGCCCCTATTGGTTAAAAATATAAGGCACCAGCCGTTAATAATGAATAGGTAACTAGTCAATAAACAGAATATTTCGCTAAATATTTTGTAATAGTTTCCTCACTCTATTGTTTCTATATAATTTGAGCTATTCTCCGTTGTGTTTAATATCTGCATAATTTAAAAAGTATTTGCTTTATGCACAGTTTATACATACGGAATATAGTTAGAAATGCAGTATGCTATAAAATTGAATATTTTGTGTATTTATACTTTTGTCTGAATTCTGTATATATTTGCACGTGTATACACTGTACTTACGCGTTCTCCGTATTGCTTCCCTTCTCATTATATATTTTTATCGCTATATTTACATCCCTCTTGTGCTCTCTACCTCGTTCTATCACACACTTCACTCTGCAGCGACTTCTGCCTGCGGCTGGGCCAGGTAGTCACCGCCGACAACCGGTTCTCCCGACTGGACTTTTCCAACAACCCGGGCATGGGGGACAACGGGGTGGGACAGCTGTGCGGCATGCTGGGCAAGCTAAAGCGCTCACTCACCTGTCTGCGGCTGGAGAATTGCGGCCTGTCGGCGCGGGGGGACAACTATCTGGCGGATGCCCTGGCAGCCGTGGTGACGTCCAAGCTGCAGACCTTCGACCTCTCGCACAACCCGCTCAAGGGCGAGGACCTTCAGGTGGGTGTACTGTTGGCATTGAGCCTAGGTGCCTGAGTTCTTCCCTGATTCACGACAAGAGTGGTGTGGTTAAGTATTTATTGTATAAAATTTTAGCTGCACTTTCACCCGATTTCATCAGATTATTGTATATTATTTAGGAATCAAATGAAAAGAAAATAGAGACTCACGAGATTAACCAAAAAAAGTGTGATCCAAAACCAATTAGTCGAACAACTGATATTTGAAAACATGAGACACATGACAAGAATATTGAAACTGAATCATGAAATTTAATTCTTTCTCATTTTCTTGTTTAGCTACTTATTCATTACTGCCTTTTGTTTAATGGTTTCCTGTATTTTCTAACAACATGTTTTAAAAAGGAAAAATTCTATTATTCTTAATTATGGATGACTTAGTTCCAAATCCTAAGAAACTGAGAAAATCGCAATGTGTACAAACAGTATTCACGGTTCAAAAATATATGTTGTGCAACCTCGAAAATGTTTGATTCGACCCAAGCAAATAGTAGACTTGTCAGTACAAACAGACCTCACTGTACTCAACGATGTGCACACTCAAATAATGTTATAATAGGCCTGATTCAGGAATAATTTATTCTTATAGATTGGTTAAATATGAAACTTATTTGAATTGATTGGTTAAACTGTAAACGTTATGTATGCAGCAGACGTACCTGTTTGCATCATAAAATCTAGGCACGGCTCTTTGGTAGTATGTGTCTTTTTCTTGTAATTGGCGTAGTAGAGACATTACATTTTATTCAAATTACCCTTTTTTTATTGAGTTGTCACAAAATACCTTTAGTATTATACAAACAAGATGATATATGTCTGAACCTTTCGATGGTCATATTTGTCGAGATACAATATCTTTTTTAAATATTTTGTGTACATTTTTGCTTTATTTTATGTAGGTACCCAGTCCGATTTAATTTATTGTGTTTTATGTAATCAATTATACACTAGATTTTAAATACACTTTGACATACATATATTGGAATACATTATTTTTAACGGCAGTAACCTACTACATAACCTGATTTTAATTTTATGTTTTTGTTTTTTATTGCAATCACGTTTATTTGTTTGCGCAGCTGCATTATTAACAAGTCTTCATTTCAGAACTATCCTCCAATTATCATCTATTGATTAGCACAAGTAGTTGTGTTAAAAGCTATTATAAAACATATATTCTACTATAAGTAGTGGTGTATTACTTACATCACTTTATTCTCGTTACGCGTGCTTTATAAACAATTCTTATTAATGAGAGAAATAATAGTGCCATATTAACTTATTTTACTCTAAATCTGATCCATCTTAGACTATTACGGGAAAAGTAAATATTTAACCAGCTTTTGATATAATTATAGGAGCTATAGTCAGTAATTAGTATTTATTATCACGTTAATTATGATGCTATAGCATTATGATGTGACAATACCATGAGTGTAATATGTAAATAACTTCGACTCATAATCTGTGTACTCAATCAGTCTAATTTCTACTGCCAATAAATAGCTAAACTATCGTCATGTGACGAATTTGAGAGTGCACTGCTTCACTTATACAAGAGTGAATTACTAACTTCTTGTGAGCATTACAACTACACTACATTCATATTATTATCAAGCAGATAATATGCTGTATTATAGTGGTCGTGTGTATAACTATCAGTTATTTATTGTGTATTAATCCGGTGACGTTTTCATGTTAATAAAACGCTGCAGAGCCTGCAGACTGTCGATTTGTTTATTGGTTCGTTTAATATATAGCTTTGGTATAATTAGTGGAAATACAGCTAATGTCTTCGTTTGGGTGGAGTACATACACATTCTGTATACTCATATAATATATATATATGTGTATAACCGTATCATTTCTGTTTGCGTTCACAGAGCAAATGTCTGGGATGCATTTTCTCCGGATTTATTTATAGTATATATTGTGGGTACGTAGGCCTTCTGTGTAGATAGATAATATATTATAAATTGACATATTGTTAAGCTTTTCCCATGAGATGCCGCATTCAATATTTAAAAAGCATTTGTGTTATCATTGGCATCAATTATTTCTAACGACATTCATATAAAGCTGTATGTATAATATTGACTTAGGTAATTACAATTTTATAATAAAATACCATTTATTATCCATCTTTGTGATATTATCAATAATTTTTTAAGAAAATTTGACGCATGTGATCAGTATAATATTTCTTTATCTTAATTGAGTTTTGTAGAAAATACTGCAATTTTCCAAATATTTGTCTTCGATTTTAATTATTGTATTACTCAGGTTAAATTTGTTATTTAGTATTATGCACAAAGTTAACGGTTTAGACCCTCTTTAGACACTCCCATCAAAATGTTAGAAATTGTTTATTTTTACAGCTATTAGTTTTTATTGGTTTAAGACACGGTATTATTTATATAATAATGATAGTGTAAATAAAATAGTTAAACATACTCGGTTTTCGGTTATATACAGGAAATAATTCGTTACAAATGAACGTCTCTAATATTATAAGCGGGAGTATTCCTATGTCACTCATTACTTCGCCTAGGCTACTTTTATACCGTAAATCTAAATCTCTTATTTTAAAAATTATTAATTTTTAAAATATGAGATTTAGGTAAGTAATTAGGCTCCTTCAGATTACTTCAATTGCTTCAAGGTGTACATCCATCCGTTTATCAGCATTGTACTACGGTCGCATAAATTAAATGAATTTAAATTATTAAGTCATTATTTCTTTCGTGCCTTTGCGAATAATGAATTTATTAATTAAACAAAATTAATAATCACGTTAGTATTTTAGTAAGTTATTTCCAATTAAACTCTCTTTTTTACTATATCAAGGCTAATTTTAAAAAATCATTAATTTTTTCATGATTAAATCAAACATTTAAAAGATAAATTTATTACAAGAGTGTAATGTGTTGTATATGTTTCATTCGTATATTTGTATTGTCCTATTCCTACTCGATGTTGTATCCTTTAGTACTTTGAATAATATTTTTAGAAAAAAATTATGGTTAAATAGAAAAACGACATAATTTTACTTAACGTATTAATCATAATTTTAAAATTTGAAATTTTTATGGTCTAATATTTATATAATGAAAACATAGTTTAGAAACACAAAATATTAAATCATTCATCGAGCCGTTTTTATAAAATATCAATTTTTATGTTAAAACATAAAGTAGCCAAACACGTGGTTGCTGTGGAAAAAACATAAAAATTGATATTTATAAAAACGGCTCGATGAATGATTTAAATTTTTGTGTTTCTAAACCATGTTTTCATTATATTACACCATAAAACTTTCAAACTTGGAGTACATTTTCTTTATCCAAAAGTGCCTTCCCGAAGTAATATGCCTAATGATCTCGATTTTAGATAGAAACTAAATTTTATAAATAGACTTCAATAAACGAAACGATAACACATCTTATGATTATGTGACTATTGTCTAGTGACGCATTCTACCAGTTATTCAACTGGAACGTATTATTTAATTAATATCTTTGTACAGACTTGCTTTTTAAAGTGCAACAATTAGTGTGCGATTAAATATAAAAATGACTTTATATTTTACGTATTGAGGCTAATTGCAAGACAGAAGGAGAAGGAGATATACACCTGTCAGTTATTTTTAAATTTATATATCTAACTTAAACTAGATAAAATCGATAGTAGTAATCGATTAATTAGTGTAAATCGCTGACATTTATTTTTAAATACTTCTTGTAATAAAACAATATATTATTCAAAATTATCCTTTATCTATGACGTTATCAACTTATGACATCTTATCAATTTTCAATTATTATTTTCTCTACTGAGAGGAATTTACTGTCGAAACATCCATATTCACTCTTTATCCCGGGTAGAATTATGTTATATTCTGTTCATCGCGGTTGATATTTTGTTTATATGCACAATCTGAAACTATACCACATTATACAATATAGCTATTGAATTGATAATAATTATTTTATAAAGTAAAGTCCATCTATTCTTCTCAAATTATTGACTTTTCCTTGGTTGAAATTAACTATACGTTTTCCTTATATCTCAACATTTTATAACCATTTCGAACCAATAAAGTTTAGAACTTCACTTTATTTTTTGGTTATAATTTCATAGAGATTTAGCATAGTAATAAATAAGACGTGATAAAATAGAAGTATAAATAATTAAATTAGCAATTCTCGCTGAATAATAATTTCATTCCTGAATATAATAATAAATTTTTTCAAACAGCCGAAACCACGCGTCAAGTTTTCACCAATCGATTAAATGTGACCTTTTTTATCATTGAATTTTATTGTCGATAATTCTATTACACTAAGATTATCAACGAAGGTTTTACATGAAATAAATGTTATTTTATAGTTTATTTTTAGCATATTATATAATATAGGGTATTTATATAGTAGCTTCGAAAAATGGATAATTTGTTATTTTCTATCATTACTAATATAACTTTCACTTGATAAATTAATAAAGTTACAAAATTGTTTACCTCTCTTTATACTTACAACATGTAATCAACCTTTTTATACAAGAAAATTTATCTACGGCTTATCATATTAAATTTTTATAAGATAAAAACCCGACGTTTCGGTTGTCAACAGTGGATTTCATCACGGATATAGTTGCCGGTAGAAAATGTCGGGCATTCTTATTGGTTTATTATGCAATGACATTATTAAATAATGACATAATATTTTATTCTTTCTGTGACCTATAATATAATTTACATTCAATAAGGCTGCAACAATTTACATGTCGATACGATTAGACTACACAGCGCAGTTGATTGGCTCGATCAAGGGACTTAGTCTTAGAGGCAATGGAAGGAGCAATGAAGAGAGACCAGTCACCACAACGAAAACAAAAAAAATCATAAATCCTCAATGTTTCATTTAAGACTATAACCATAATCATAGCAAAAATGATTTTTTATAATTAAAATTTACCAATAAAATAGTATAGATTTTTTTGAAGTTGTTACTTCATAATATCACAATTACCCTATTTACTTATGGCATATTTTTATAAAATTTTGTATTGTTTGTGATCATCCTTATAATTCACTTTATCGACACTCACTGTGTACCTTGGTATATATATAAATCACGTAGTTTTTGTCTATCATAATTGTCGTTCTTCATGAGTCAAAATATATGTTTCAATCCGCTTTTTATACGACAGTATAGGCTACGCCTAATTTAATTTTAGAATTATTTTATAAAAAGCAATAGATACAACCTGATATATTTAATTGTTTTTCATGCGAGTCAATATTATAATTGTGAAAATAGCATATAAACTAAGTGTATGGTTAAATGTAAATGATTATTGCAGGTTTACTTATTACTGCTAAGTATATCATGTTCTCAGAAAACCATTTTTTATTGCCCTTTATACAATTTGTTCAAGTTATAAACGTATTGTTTCGTTGTTCTTATAACGTAATAATAATCTCATAAACGTAATTCTTTACTTCGTTGTCATGGATACTTACTTCATCGGAAAACGGTGTGGTGTGAACGAATCTGTTACAGTTAACTGTGATAGGAATATAAATATCTTTAAATTCCCATTCTTTCCTGTTTAAATATTACCATTTGTAATAAATGAGAAACTTTGTTTTATCAATATATATTGTAACATTATGTTTTTCCAAATGTAGTAATTCATTGTATATAGCATCCTTTTTGCTTTTTAATTTGTCACTTTAGGTATCTAGGTTGATTATCTAATATTAATTGTGTGCTTGCTAAGCATGTTGTTTTAATTTTCCGTTTATTATATAATTAATTTATTCTCATTGCAAAACATTATCCAGTTGTTACTATTGATTCCTTACTTACCAATTATTTAATGTTTTCTACATTATATAGGGTGGCCGAAAATTACTCGTCCCCAGTAGGAAATGAGGACTTGTAGTTATTCCATAAAACTATTTTAGGTTAAACCAAACTTTTGAAATTTTATGCCAAATATACTACAAATTTAATACAAACTATATAAACAATACAAAAACATATTGTTTTATTCTCGTAGAAATGTTCTTATTGTGCGGAAAGAACAAACACATCATTTATTTCATTGATATTTTTTATTGCGTTTTTCTAGCCAACCATCTAACTATCATATTATACCCTTTTTCTCATGATATAGGTTACACGCATAATTTAATCCCTCTGTCCTCGTCAACTTAAAAAGTTTAGGATGACTCATTGTTTCTATTATTGTTTACCGAATCAATATTGGGAATCATGTTATTGATGATTTATTGAAATTTTGGCGTAGGATAAAAAACTATAAATGCTGGTACTTCTGGGGAATTCTCACAATCGCCTTGCTACCAATTTATTTTAGTGTAATCAATATCAGCTCCAATTATTGTTATAAATAATAAGTATTAAGATGCATATATTTATATTTATAACCAGTGTAAACTCTTTTCCTAGTTTAGTAATTAGTTTTAAAGTATGTTGAGTTCGGTGTCTAATTTATACGGATCGTTTGGAATCATATCCGGTGCGACAATGTGGACAGCATGAATAACTTATAACTATGTAATACATTTCATTTGACTTACTACATTATATTTCACATCATATACCAGATATTAGATGGGATTCTAAATAGTTAGGCAGAGAAATTTTATACTAATAATTTTCTACATGTTAATAAAATATTGGCGAATTTATTCATTGTTTTAATTAGAATTCGTTTTTCAAATACAGTGTTGCCACTAATCCGGAGGTCCGCTTTTCAGAATGGAAAAAACTATTACATTTTTTCATAATTTTTGCGAATTTCATTATTTACCTGTTTATAAATTACTGTGCTCTTATTTTTTGTAAATATTTAACAAAATAGTTATTTAAATTCGTAACAAATCGGGGGGGCTTAGTCCCCCTAACCATCCAACATGGGCTCTGCCCCTGAACCCCACTGTTCGCCCCAGACTCCCCTTCGCAACCTCAAAAATTTCCCGTCAGGATTTTTATTTTATAGAAAGTGACAACACTGCGAATATAATAATGTTAAGAGGAGAAGTATCTATAACATTGGTGAACATATTATTAGAAAAATAAGTAATCCTAATCCTCTTTACAAAACCAGACGAAGGAAGCTGAGGCAAGAGAAGATAATTGTCTTATTAATCCGTCTGTTTTTACATAACATGGTGCAGTCGTTTGCACTTTTATTTTATCTTGCTGTTTTTTAATACTAAAAAAATGTCACAGAGGTTTTGGTCTAATAATAAATATGCTACGAGATAAAAGTATGAATACATAGATAGTTTTCTGTAAAATTAACCACAAGAATAAAAATACTACAAATAAAATAAAATTCGTGCTTATCAGTAAATATATACACATTTCATGTGTGACTCTTTTTCAGGGAGGTGTTTCTACTTTTATTCCGTAGCAGATGTGTATCACTTTTACGTTTTATTGTTAATTTATTGTTAACTTTTGTTAACACTAAAGTTGTCCACTGTCAAAGTTGATTTTTTTATATTTTTTTATCAAAATAATTGGACTTTACTCAACTAAACAGATTAGGAGGCTAACATAGTTATCTAGACTGAAATTAGCATTTTATTCTGTTTTAAACGCTATCTTCAATTCTCAGTTAAAAATATCACACCTGAATTTGTTGTTAAATTATGACGCGTTGTATTGAGTATCGTATGATGTGATCAATATAATTATAATTTAATTTCCTCTACAATTATCTCTAGATTATATTATATTTCATTAAAAATGCATTTATTCATATTTTCTGTTTTACTATAAATTTATTATTTAGAATTGTTTTTCTTCTCCAGTCATTTCAGGCGTTATTGGCGCAACCAAACACACTACTACGGTTAAATCTGTCCCACTGCGACTGCACTATTGATTCCGTAGGTTGACCTGATTGTCTTTTTAATTTTATACTTTTGTCGATTTTATTTCGTTGGTCTATAGTGCAGCTAAGGTAGTTAGTGGATCTATGCATTTTTATTTAAATGTAGAGATAAGCCCTACATGATAAATATTATACAATATAATAATTAATTTATATTTCTATGAATATAAAGTGTAAACAACGTGTTATGTAGATATTATAGAAATATTTTTGCAATAAATTCTTTCATTTTTAGATACATTTTCTTAAAATGTATTAAAGAAACTGGAAAATTACATTTTCTAACAATTTTTTATGTCCATTTTTTGCTGATTTTTTTACTTTTATTTTCCAAATTGATGTGTCATTTCGGTATTCTTCATTCCTTGTTTCAACTATACTAGTACTGTAATCGATATTTACTAACCATTTCCAACAAGCTCACTGTTGAAGTTGTTTCTGTCTATTTTTAACTACTGTCTCCTAATAAGGACTAAGGTGTTTCATTCGTCTAGCGATGCTGTTCTTCTCTGGTAGGTTTTCTTTCTGTTGTATATTATATGTATTATGCATCAGTTACACCCTCTGTTTATAATTTCCATCATATCGTTGAACAAATGAATAGTCAAGTTATTAGCAATATTGTGAATGCGTCTTTCTATTTTAACGTTATTATGTTCGTTCTATAGTTAGCTTTTATATAATCCATTATGATGTCGATATTACACCAGAATTTCACATGTAATATATTTAGACAATGTGTAACGGATAAATATAGATAAATTATTGTTGTGGATGCTTTTTGTGAATACATTTTAGGGTTAAGTAAAGCAGAAACAGATTGTTGTGAAACAGAATATTAATTCATTTTAAATTATTAGATAATAATTCACAACAAAACATTTAATTATATTA
The DNA here is from genome assembly GCA_034780555.1 of Coelogynopora nodosa. Lineage (NCBI taxonomy): Eukaryota > Metazoa > Platyhelminthes > Proseriata > Coelogynoporidae > Coelogynopora > Coelogynopora nodosa. Next base: position 22,843 of record JAUZND010008787.1, read on the forward strand.
CTTTGCCACGTAATAATCAGTCAGCATATTTCTTTATTCACAAAATCGACGGTAATTAACACAAACATCTAACAATATTAATAATAATACGTTATCTGAATAATACCCAAATATGCTATTTTGTTTTAATTGGATCATCATGGTCGTTATTTTGATTTCCATTTGATGCATTAAAATGGCTTTTTATTTTTTGTGAGCATTTCCTATCTCAATAGTTGGCAAGAGTTGCAAACGTTTTGTATAATAAATTAAAGAAATATTGACATCCTATTCATTCCACTAAAAGTGAGGCAAGACAGCTAGTTCTTATATTCCTGATTAAAACACTTCATAGTTTATTATATTAAATCGAATTATTTTTGCTAATGCTCGGAAACTATAATCGATAATTTGTTTGTATTTTAATGGTTGGGAAAAATAATGTGGCTGCATCATTAGTAGTGGAACAGGTATAGGAAGTTGGTAATACTACTGAATTTAGTTAAAATCTAAAATTATAAAAAAGCATTAAACGGTAAACACGATAATTATGAAATATACGCATATCAAAATTGAACTCATAAAACCCCATTATTAAAAGCGAATTAAGGTATTTATCCAGAAGTACTATTTATTGTTAATGAAGGTATATTATTCATTTCCCTTTTAATTTTGAATTCACTAAAATTCAGTAGAATCACTGGGTCTTGTACTTCATCATCGCGCGGGGGCACTGCTTGGTGACCTCAGTGATGTACGCCACACAGTTCGGTTTTGTACCCGCTGATTTTCTGCTCACGCCGATGTTCGCATTTCTTGTTTGATACCACCAATATAGCGAATTTTTGGTTTTCCGCGTCCCTCAATCAATACTTCGTATTATCTGCTTCTGGAGATTGTCGTCAATGTTCTTCTGCTTACTAATACTAGTTTCCGAGGATTATTTTTTCGAGTGCAAAAAAATATTTAATGTTTAGATTTAATCACATTTATAATTGTTTTACATATGAAACATTGTAGTTTCATTCTATTCAATTGTTTTTATTGTATGGTATATAAAATATATGTATTAAAATATCGTATAAACAGTTGAATGTTGTTTTCAGTCACAATAATATTCTATACATAGACGAGAAGATCAGAATAATATAAAATCGCAACAGTATATCCACTTCTGCCCGCCCCGCGTGAACTCACTCACAGCTGGCGTATAGTCTGTTCCGCGGCTGCGCCCAGAACCTGGTGGTCATCGATCTCTCGAACAACACCTTTGGCACCACCGTCTCCGCCTGCTGGATCCAACTCTTCTCAAGTGCGGTGGCCCTGCGTGAGATAAAGCTGGCCCACTGTCGACTATCGGCCCACGCACTCGACTCCCTGCTGGAGGGACTCTCCAAGAACACCTGCCTAACCGGGGTCAGTCTTGATGTCAGCAATAATGATCTGCGCGGCCCGGGGGCTCAGGTCTTTGTGAAGCACTTCCCGTTGATCGGCTGCCTCACGAGCCTCAACTTTGCTGACAATGGTGGGTTGGCGGCAGTATCATGTTCTATTTTGTTTCTTAATTTCTACTTCTTTCTGAATAATCGTTAATAGAGGTAATCGCGTTAGTTACTCGAATGACAATCGCCTCATTTTATGGTGAAAACACTAACATGTTACCCCTTCATATTAGACCTACGTGTATTTATACGTAAACAGGGCTCCGAAATAACACAATGGCTCCTAAGGTCAGTTTAGGAAGACTTAACTAAGAAGAAAATGATGATTACACATTAAAACTATATAATTTAGCATTAAATTGTGACCTTTTCAAGAATGCCACATATTATTATTTTGTTTAGCAGGAGGGATGTTCTTTTTTCACCACTTTCTGGTGGTTTACTGCATTACTGGTGAAGTGTATATGATTGTTTGAGGTTTAAATAAAATTTGCACGAGACTGGGTATTTCATTAATCAAATAATAGATATGTCCAAGAAAATTATTCTCCGCTCGAACATGGACAACATTATATTATTGCTTACATTTAGAATAAATGGATGTATTATTTGTATAGTGAGTATAATTCTTTAAGCTTATTAAACAAAAAATAACACTTCGGAAAAACATTAAATATACGTGAAGCAAATTTAGCTATTAGATCTGCTTGTTGAACTAAGCTTCACTCAATTTGTTTAATTAGGGAAATTAATTTTTATTTATTCTGATATTTATTTATTGGTCAATTTAGAAAATATGCTAAACTTAACCGGATTTTTTTTTACAGATTATATTCTCGCAGTCCCATTTTAATAATTTTATTTAACCAGAATTTTCTTACATTTTCATACAGCCGACTGGTTTCTGTGGGTTATGTAGCATGCTTGTCGACCGTAGTGAATTATTTTTAACGATACACTGTATCATTGAAGGTTAAGTTTGGTGAATATGGCATTTTGTTGTGAGCATACTTTTTCCAATACTTTTTTACTGTCACATTGTCAGATTTCAACCATGATTTGATGGAGATCTTCGAATCTCTATCTGCTAACACAAAATTGCAGCATTTAACAATTGGATCAAACTTTTCAGGAATGAAGTCTAGGTGGGTATTGTCTTTTTTTAATGTTAATGTTTGTACAGTAAAACCTTAAAAAAAATTACATTAGCATTAAATGTGTGGGACATACCGTTTAATGCTTTAATATTAATATTATATAACATGTGAAATATTTTGACAAATATCAATGGAGTTCATGTTTCAAAAAATGATCAACCATCGGGATTATATAAAGTTAAGTGACTAACCCACAATAATTATTTCGTATAGAATGTTTCGATTAAATTGATAGAAAACTGTTTTTAAACCATCATCTCATTTTTTAAATGCACATTTCAGGGGAAATTGACTGCGAGAGTTGCGATCCTATAGCGAGCACACAGATTTACTAACCCACAAACTTCTACTATATAACTTCCTGTTTAAACTGGTCCATTGTTTATTACTTGTGGATATATAATTATATTTAACATAATATTATATTATTGCAGTTCAACAAAACATGACCTTTGACTTTGATAGTATTTCGGACACACAACCTTCTTGTTGTAAGTCATCATTGGGGCAGAATACCTCCCCTGTAAGGTGAAGAACAATGACTCACACACTCAGGCATGCTTATGCAGTGTTGCCAGCAGCTGCGATTTTAATCGCATTGCGATTTTTTGCTGTTTTCTGCGATTTTGCGATTTTTTTTACAATTCTCTGCGATTTAAAAAAAAAGTTATATCCAAAATATTTTTTAGCTATTTTTTTATCTATACTGCATATTTTATACTAACGAAATTTTAGATAAATTAATCTTTCAATCATATATTTCTTTAAATTCATATATTTACAACTTCAAAGCATTATTTTTCATTCTAGAACGAAAAAATATGTTCAAGAGGCACCTCTAACCCCCCACCTATGATAGGTACCTACCTACATGAGTATTACTTCTATATCCGTTCAACGCACCAATTATTGTTTCAGATCTCTCAAGTATTTCATGCGTGACAAGAACCCGATCCTCCACTCGTTGCGCCTCTTTGTCCAGTCCATTGTCGTGGACGTCTTCATGACGGTCAAGGATGACTCCGCCTCCGATAAGATCACATTCGATATAGAAGGTTGGTGGGGCGCGATGGGGTCTGGCGGAAGAAGGGGAGGGACCGGCACAAGTCATCAGATAGTCATTTATCGACAGCTGTCAGTTCGAATAGAGTTGAACGCTTGTCGGATATTGGACGTATCTGATTGGCTGGTGATCACGTGACTCATTATATTTTGTTGTGCCAAAGTTGATACGTTTGAAGCTGAACAGTTCTTCTGATTTAATAAGGAGATCAAATTTTACTTTGCCCCGTTTTTTCTTTAAGTTTATTCTTCCCTTCCCTTTTTTATTTCCCTTTCTACCTTTTTCACCTTTCCTCTTTTTCCTTTTCTTTTTTAACCGAAACTCTCACCCACCTCCTCCTTTTTCTCCCCCTCCCTTTTTGGCCTTCCCCTTTATTCTTTGCCTCCCCCTCCCCTTTCTTATTTTTTACTTCCTACCCCCCTTTTTTTCTCGGTATTGGCGGTGGGAAACATTGCAGTGATATTGTGTGACTTTTATGTTTTGTACTGTAAAATATTTTGCACAATGATCAATATAAACGCGCAATTACATAAATTTAGAAAAAGATTATCTATTCCAATTGAGCCCTTTGTCATACTTCTTTTATTTCGACATTTCTTTAATCTTCTTTTTGTATAAAATTGGGCGATAAACAATGCCGTATTTTGTCTAAAAACGTTGGTAAAATTAACGTCGTTTCTATTTCCTATACACATTGTCATTTAGTACAGCCAATAAATAATACATTTAGTTAATCAATAAGGCATTTAATTAATCAATAAGGCATTTCATTAATCAATAATCCATTTAATTTGTTGCTTGGCTTCTTCTATTGTTTATAGCCGCCAAATTAAGAATTTTAATGATTTAGATTAAATCAAAATGTCGTTAGTGGCGGTAGTACGGCCCGCCCAGTTATTGCTTCCATAGAGCAAGTTGTCACTACAGACACTGTAGTGGAGAATACATCGCCTACAACTCATCCTCCTGCATGTTCTGCTCTCCACCAATCACCAACCACCACAACCACAGGCATCACAGGGAAGGTGGGCATTATGCTACATGGAATGGGCCTGATTGGCTATCTCAACAGCTTCACTTACACGGACACACGCTTCATCGATCCGGCCACTCAGCAGTCCCTGCGCTCCATTGATGCTCAGCCGGTCACCTCGGGGTCCCAGTTCCTCTTTGTCTCCTTTAGAACTGTGAGTTTAGGTCGATATGGTATTGATTGGTTACTTTAGAACTGTGAGTGTCGGTTGATATGGTATTAATTGGTTACTTTAGAACTGTGAGTGTCGGTCGATATGGTATTGATTGGTTACTTTAGAACTGTGAGTGTCGGTCGAT
>JAUZND010008798.1:0-30044 GCA_034780555.1 Coelogynopora nodosa
AGATAAGGTACACTGCTGGGATTCGAACCCGCTACCTTCACATTTAATCACCAGCGCCTTAACCGACTGGGCTATCTATAAATAACTTATCAGTGTATATTTAGGTTGATACAGTAATACATTGTTTTAAAATACTTTTTATGGTTTATATATTAACTATTTTTGTATATATATTAATTATATACAATATCATTCATTAATATTTTTATTTTTTTCTAATTGAATTAGCTGGATCTAACAAAAAGCACCTATAGGGATAAAAATCGAGCTAAGTAATTGTTATTTATATGTATATATATATACCTATAGTTTATCTATATCTGTGTGTGAACATATTTGGTACTTTTAACTCTTCTACTTGGCATAAAAGTACAGATATTTTTTATCAATGTTTTTTTAACTTTGATTTTGAATAATAAAATATTAAAAGTTATTGAATATATATGCACAATATTATACATTATAGGAATAAGTCTTTTTCTCAAAATGATTCAAAATTATTTAATCATTCCAATTGAATCAGTTATTAATTAGTCACGCATCTGGGAACTAAGCATAAGAGATGTTCTTCCACTCTTAGCGACATGAAAGAGAAACTATGTTCTTGTGACGCAATCTGGGAGGAGAACAAGGAGCAGCCTTCTCTACAAATGCTAATTGGTTTGACGACCTCTCAGGGAAGAGCGAAGTGTCCACTATATATATGTAATATACTGCTCAAAACAAGTGCGACTATCGAAGCCTAGCAACAAATCACTGGGACAAACAATCAGATACCACTGAGCACATACCATACACACTGAGAAGGTGAAACTATATATAGGAAGAGTGAAGATGGCAAGATAGCCCTTGGGGTCATAAGATATAATAAGTAAGAGTGACCTATATCGCCAAGGCGTGATAATCAAATAGAGTGGAGGTGCAATAGGTCCTGGACAACCCTAATGACTTGCCCAGAGGGAGGTTGGCCATCATCTTCGGACAGTTTATATATGTATATATATAGTCAGAGAGAGAGTATATAATTGAGAGTTTTCTTCGATGGAAGATGACGTTCTGAACTGACCAGCTGGACACCTGAGTAACACGACGGCTGTCGTCTTCACTTCTTCACTTTCACCTGCAAAAATATAGATGGATAGATTGTGCTGTCCGGAATGGTTGTCTTTATTGTACTCCGCGCATTCCCTATATCCATTCTTCTTTTAGTTCGTTCAGTTTGTGGATACCTTTCAAATTATATTTAATGTTTTTTATATATTTATATTTGACACCTTTTAAAAATTTACTGCATATTATGATATTCATAAATATATATATAATAAAAATTTACATTAAAAAGTAGTATGTCTTAATCGTAACTTCTATACATAATGCTTGTTTTTTATAAATACAATATTCGCATATATAACTATAAAGCAAAGTTTATTTCTTAAAAATTGAAAATAAATATTTTTTGTAAATTATTCAAATAATTTAAAAATTCATAAAAATATGAAAACCCTAATACTAAGACCATCATAAAAACACTTTTTTTTAAATATGAAAGATATTTTTTATAATTTTGAATTTGTACAGAATCATTAAGAAAAGGTTGACTGGTGCGAATATTACAACCCCATTCTTTTATAATCCACTTTCTATTATGTTCCATGTATAGTCATTATTTTTTATTAAACATAAATTAAATTGTACCTATAATAGGTAAATTAAAATAGTAATATAGAAAAATATAAATGAAACCTAAATGATTGTATAAAAGAAAAACCTAAATGAAACCTACATGTATAGAATATAAAAAAATTACTAAATATATATATTAAAGTATAAATTACATATCGGAACAAATAAAAAATAGAAAAACACGTAGGCTATACTTAATATAAATCTTTAAAAAATGGATAAAAATATTGTGCAAAAACCACTTACGGTTAAAAATAAGACTGACGCCATATTTTAAATAGATTTTATTGCATTAAGTTAATTAATAGGTGATGCTGAAATTTACTTTAAAAAAATAATTACATTTTCAGATTTATTAGTATATGTCATAAATATGTATATAGCTAGCGTTTTATTAGACAAAGATGTTGGCGTTATTATATACTGAATGAGCATTTCTAAGACGAAATATTAGAGAATTACACCAAACGAGTCTGGCACGAGAGGGATTCTTATAATCCCCTCTATAACGACTTGATAATTGCCCTCACTTTTAAATTATGCTTTGCCACACGCTTACATTATATATGGCAAAAACATGTAAACTTAACTCATTAAGATCAGGCGGTTATTAATTGCTGAAGTCTTGACAATGGCTTTAGTGTTGAGTGATTTTTTGAAGATATACCTGAGTTAATAATGTCCTGATATTTCATTTTAGTTAAGCAAATAAATGGATGAAATTATAGGTAAAGATCAGTGAAGCATATCTTCTAAGTTGACCCTCTTTGCACCGCAATCCGTTAGAGGTCTGAAAATTGTAGAACTTTTAATAAACTAGGCAAAGATTTCCGCTTTATATCAAGAACAGACGAAAACTTTCGCAGGGAATTTCATGAGTGTTTTTTCCTGAATCTATAAGCCCCACACACCAAAAGGTCCTTGACAAAAACCTGGCAATGGGATATGATGATATTATATACTATAATATAATAGCAAAATTTATATGAAAGCTGCAAACCGGTTCCCCGTGGTCATTATTCTTAGGGTGCTGTCTCAAGTGTGGTTGCATAGGCTGTTATTAAATCAGTTTATAATTAATCTCTTCGGCATTTGAATCCAAGATCAAGAGGGAGGGGGAATGAAGGACCGCCGAGGAAAGAGACATATGGGACACAAAAACATGGACAGTATTTTCTTTTAAATGGCAACGTATTGTATATATGCGATTCATGTTTATTGAATCGTTGAGTCAAGAATAGTCTTTTAACTTCGGAATAGTTCCTGTTATCCGCTGTTATAATTACATGTTAATAATAACATATACGTAAGTAACAAGTACAAGTAACAGCTCTTGATTTTCTATATTTGGTTTGTTTCGACTCGTTTCGACTCGTTTGATTCGTTGGTTTCGACTCGTTTAGACAGAGTCACCCTTACACTTGAAAGTTTTGTTTGAATATAAATGTAAAAATAAACAATTTTATATAAATTTTCTTTTTGTAAGGACATTTTAATTTTAAACTTTTTCGAATATATGCGAATAGTCTTCATCAGGAAAAATGTAAAAAGTGCGTACGAAATGTAATTTACATAACATGGAAACTTAAAAAAATATTTTAGATAAGGTCAACATAATTGAACACAAATGTTGTTAACGCTATATTATTTTTGTTTTCATCGTAATACTAGAAATAACTATTTTTATATAATATTTATTATTGTGTGTATATATATAGACCCTTTTATCGAGATGTATATAGGTATTCAAATGAAGATTTTGCGCTTTTAATTTTTACTTTAATTATTTTTTTTAATTCGAAGATTTTAAAATTAAAAAATATTTGTAAATGCGATATGTTTAATGGATATGGACTGATACATTAAATCCTATAGTCTTATATATGTCTTCTATATATAAATCAACATAATTATGTACATAGTTTAAAATTAAAAAAACACACAATTTCATATCTCACAAAAGACCTCACTCAGAGATCGCTCCATACAGTTTACGATTCAAGGACCGTTTTATAATAATAATGATAAAAAATTCATCAAAAAATTCATGATTGAATAACAGTTCCCATAAACATTCCCCCAATCTCTCCCTCCCTCTCTCCTCACACAGCCGTGCAGCATGAACGCGGCCCGCGCAACTCGACTCTTCGTCGACAGGTCTCGCTCTACTTCCGCGAAAATCCGGCCTTCATGGCCGCCGCCGTTCACGCAGCCACCACACACGAGCCCTCTCGCCTCCATCAGACCTTCCCTCATGGTTCCATCGGTGGTGGCGGCGGAGGAGGAGTCATCTTCAGCAGCGGGGGGCCCCCGCAACATTTGTCGTCACCCTTCCACATGATGGCCGGATTATTTCCGCCACCGCCTCTGTCACGGCTCAGCTTTAGCGGCGGAGGAAACAACAACAACAGCTCCGATACGTCCTCGGGCAGTCTGACGCCGATGTCACCGCCCACGCATCAGTTGGCCAATCAGATCCGGGAGAGTCCATCGTCGCCACAGTCAGCGGCACTTCTTTATCAATCGATGCCGCACCATGTGAGTCAAATATAAATTACTTTCAGAAATCGCAAAAAAATGTGTTTAGATTTTTTTAATTAAAACAAATATTTGTCAGGTATTATAGAACGAACTCGTTACTCATGAGTGTTACAAAAAATTGTTAATGTTAAAATTCTGATTGTTTTTAAAACTTGCTGGGTTTTAAAAAGCGACATTTTTGTTGAGAATAATAAATTATTAATACTAAAATTCAATGGAAACATTAAATTGAATTGAAAAATAAATGATGTGTATATATGCTTTATACTTATCTTATTTATATTTTTAGTCTTGAAAAAAAAGGTTAGCCAGTCCACTGAAATTTCGACGAAAAATCTATAACATTTTTATGCTGTGTATAACATATAAAATGTTCCTTTTTTATTTATAAAAAAAATCAGACGAAGCGAAGAGTCTCATAAAGAAGGAGGAGACAATTGCATAGAATTTTAGCGATTTCTTTAAAAGTGTATATTTTTATATATTCTATATATAATATTTAATTCGCACTGCAAGAATTAAGAAATTAATAATCGATTATTAGAACCTGATTAATCAGGATGTCAAATTAAACAATGTTGGTTATAAATATTACCATAATTTCTACCCTTTTATAGAATATATGGTTTTACGTCTTGCAAAAGAGATTTTATAATTTCACAATTTACCATTATCTATATATAAAATCAATAGAATTATCAAATTATCAAATATAAGAATTATCTGTAGAATTACTTGTCGAATGGTAGCAAGGCCCCTGTATTGTTCTATTGTTAAATTAAACATTGTTAAATTAAACATTCAACATTGTTCTAGATATTGCTACCATTCGACAAGTAATTCTACCATTTTTAGCATATTATATCATTTTCGGCTTATGGTCCATATAACAACATAAATATAATGTCAAACATTATACTGGATCGTTTGCGGGGTTGTTTGTTGACCAAACCTCTTAATCTACAGTCGACTCCCGGATCTTACAGACTATGTATAGAAGTAGTTGACCTCCTCAACCCAGTCCTACTTTAGCTCAATGGGGATCCAATATAGACCTCTCTATCTTATATAACGCTATATATATAGAGACTGTAAAAGCCTGTCTTCACAATGGTCACGGTATTTCTCATATATTATACTGTATATATATCTCTGCACAGCTGGCCCGCATTGAAAGATCTTGTGAACTGAGTACTCCTGCATAAATGAAGCTTCGAATCAGTCTTCGATCACATAATATAATATTTCAACATCTTGGCCGGTAGTATCGATTCAGAGGTTCCATTATAAATATATGCGACTCCACCTGGCTCTATTCATCAACAAATTGGCTTAGAGGCTTTGGTCACCGTTGGAGTGTGCAAATTACAACTTGATAATCGACAATTACACCCACGAGGACTAACACCACTGTGGGCATATTCAGAGGAACGAAAGGGGGTTCCACGTCAATCATCTAGCTTGTCTTCTATATTGGCTTGGAGACAAATTGACTTGTCACTGGACTGTGATTAACCCTCTGAGACTTTTATCAAATAAATTGAAGTATATATTATAGAAAATCCATGGGTGTCAAAAACCGTCAAAACGTATTTTCATGGACTGTCGAATTGACGGACTCTTTATAGTTTTATAATGTTCACTATTCGACAGCAATTTTTTGTGTAAAGTTTAGTCAGACAAACGTGGTCTCTGAAAACATGAGAACATTATTTATGCTCGATTGCATCGGCGTTTGACGTTGCAGGGAAGTTCATTGGTTTTTGTGAAAAAATCGTCCAGATTAATTGCCTGAAGTATGCTTGGTTGGCTGTTTTGTTAGGTCCCCAATTGTTTGTGTTCGTGTTTATACGTTATACGCCGGATATAGTTTTATCGTTTTAAGATTTATAGACGTTCATCTATAGGAAAATATGTTCCGCTATTTCAATAATACTATAATAGTATTGCATACTGTATGAAATTTAAAAAATATGATTGATGATGTATATATTTTTGACATATTACAAGATTCAAGGACAAGATTCAAATATTAAAAACGTCTATATATATATGTACGATTAGGGCTGACTATGTTATAGTCATTGTCAACATTTTTTTAATAAAAAAAATACTCACTGTATTTACTATTTAATATTGTTTGTTGAATAAGATGCATGCAATCTTTAAAAACCTCAAACTGCAATTGTTTAATAATTTATATTGTATATATTCACACCATATATATTTCAACTTTCACCACATATATGTATAGAATATTCAGAATAAAATTTGCTGTCAAATAAAGGGATTTTATCAAGAAATTAAAAAAGAGTTTTAACATATCATTATGTTAATTATAAATCTTAATAATTATGTAGTAGTAGTATGGAAGGGTTGTTTCTAGTCCATCCCCTTAGCATCATAATAAAATTAATAGAAGTTGTAGAAAAACTTTATTCATTTATGGTTTAAAAGTATTCCCACTTCAGTTTTGATATATGGAAACTTGCGTGAAACTGTTACTAGCGCAGCATTACTGATACACAAGCATTTTTGGCAATTAATTTACAGTAAATTTTATTTTCTTTCAAAGGACGCATAATGGTACATATACAGTATGTCCCAAGAAGCTTCAACGACTTTTTAAATATTAAAACTATATATAAATATATACATAAACTTTATAAATATATATGTTAAAAAATATGTTTTTAACTTTAAATAAACTGCCAATCATATATATATATATACAGAGATGTACAGAGAAAAACAAATTATTACAAATTATGGACATACTATATTTGAATATGATGCACCGCCGTAGAAATATCAGAATTATAGAAGCGACATACGACTTAAGAATTTGTTGTGTTTTCACTGAATTCACTGAATTCAAAAATTAATTTATAATTAATTAATTCATTCATCTAATTGTTTGCCTTAATTTAAGCATATGAATTGGTAAATTTTAAAATGAGTCATTCTCGGTTACTTTTACTATATGTAAAAAAACTCACATTCATAATTTATGAATTATGTAAAATATATTTTTTCAACTATTAATTAATATTATAGCAAATTATTAAAAAATAATTAGTCACACCGTTTTCCATTGTTGTCCAGCTTATATATTTTTTTTTACACTTTTATAGCTAACTCTTCTAAATATTATGAAATTATCTCGCTCCAAATATAAAGATCTCTGTGATGGTTATATTAATTATAGACACTACTAAACGTAACGTAACGTTATTTTATGATTTTATGTTAAGTACGTTATACCATATGACGTAATATCATGTATCCGTTACATGGTACCATTTATACTCTATTAAATGAAGTACCTACTCCCCTACCTCTCCATACAGTACAATCTAGCCGCTGCCGCCGCCTCCACAGTGGACATCACATGTGAACTGGCCGCGCGTCTCCTCTTTTTCAACCAGCGCTGGATCCAGTCGCTGCCCTCCTTTGTAGCCCTTGACCCGCACGACCAGGCCCTCCTCCTGGAGGCCGGCTGGTGCGATCTTTTCATACTGGCGGCTGCGCAACTCCACCTGCCGCCGCTGGATGTGCCAAGAACACTCGAGGCCTGTGGTGAGTGTCTTTTGCCAAACCAGTGCACATATGTATATAGTCAAATACTTCAAAACTGCAATCAAACTCATTAAAAATGTCAATTTAACAAAATTATCCTTATATTTACTTGAACTTAAAAAAAAATGTAGTCCAATAAATGCTGTATGTTCCTGGAATAACTAATTTGGAACAACTTAATTTCTTGGAAAATGTTGAGAATATTAATGTTTATCTAGATTAACTTTTACTTTACAACTAATAGTAATTGTACTTTTTATTAACATGTTCAAAAAAGCCAATAATTTTGATGTATAATTTACTATTTTGTAATTCTATTGTCTCACGAGATAATTCATATGATTTTATTATTATTTATTATATGTTTTGTGATGACATATATTGTACGAATATCTTTTTTCAATTGTTAACTATCAGTAATGTTTTTAAAATAATGCATTTAATTTAATTACCTATATATCATTTAAAGATGTCAAAACAGAACTAGGTTTGCAAAATTAATTAAAAACGTATCTCTGTATAATAAATATTGGAATTATTTTCCTACAATTTCCGAATCAAAATATTGACATTGTATATGTGATATAAACTTTAAAATAAATACTAATAAATGAATTAAAATTTTATTGAATTGAATCTTTACTATTGTTATTTGATACATATTTTAAATTTTTTTATTATATTGTTGGTGGCAACTTATTCAGTGAAATAGTTTACAATTAAGAAATAATAACAATAGTACATATTGTTTATTAATATATAACTCAATAACATGGCAAAAATACATATATGTAATATTTGTATCTTTAAAAATGTATTATTATATTTCACGAAATAATAAATACTTTCAATTTTTTTTATATTTTAGTGACTTAAAGATTAGCTTACAAGCATTTTAATTGGGTCATATACATAATAAAATATTTATTGCGCATGCATGATTTCGACATGTTTAACTAATATAATTTATATACAATATATCATTTTTCAATGAGTTTATAGTCTTGTATTTTGAATCAATCTGATTTTAAATGAAATTAACCAGTTATACTTTGTTAACCAATAATTTTCATTGATTTTAATTAAGATCATATTATTATATAGAGAGTTGGAGCATTTATTATGTCTTTATTGGATTTATTATTATTTATTATTATTTACAATTTTCTCCGTTAATTATTATACTAAACATGCTAATGCTGTGTTAATAGTACATAAAGTTGAATGAACATGTTCCTGTGTCATAATATATATACTTTCGTTATCATTATTATTGTTAATCATATTAATGTTTTATGAATAAAACTTTAAATATTTCTTTTATATATATATAGATGTATATTTAAAATATTAATAATAATGTCATAATTATTATAAATATATACCACATTTAAATTAAAATAAATTTATATGAATATAGGCATCAATGTCAAGACAACCACTGAGAAAAATCTCCAAATTCAGACGGAACTTCGCGCTTTCGAAGATATTTTATCGAAACTGAGAACCCTTCAACTTGACCAAATCGAGTTCACTTATCTCAAGGCGATTGCCCTCTTCCGGAGCAGTAAGTCTTCCCCGGCTTCTTATATATACTATTTAATTATGAAGTCCATTAACTAGTTTGGTATATTAACATTATATACGCGTATAACGAACAATCCTTGTTATTGTGAAATTTATCGCCGCTTATTGTTTGGTTGTTATAAATTATTCTTTTTTAATTCTATTTGAAATAATGTTTAATTAAAAAAATTTTTTTAGAAAACTTAGAAATATACATTTTTGAACATAACGGAAAATGTGTATTTTTGTCATTAAAAACAGGTTATTTAATATATAACTTTCTCTTGCTATTCATTTCTTTCCTATTTAATTTAATCTCTTTCTATCTTCAATAACACATTATACTTTAAAGGTTTTCTTTTTCCCATGTCATCTATAAATTTTTCGTTATTTTTATACTTTCTCCATATTTTCAATCGCAACCATCATTGCATATCTATATATATATATATATTAATCTTTTATCATTTCGTTTCGTTCCTTTCTTTGTCTCTCTGTAATAGCCTATATATATGTGACACCAAATGTATCGCGACGTGAAGCGATGGAACCATTTAAAAAAGCACTATTTATGTTGTTTTATTTTCTCACAGTGTATTAACCATTATTCATTTATTCATTATTAATATTCAATATTATATTCAATTATATTCAATTATATTCAATTATATTCAATAATATTCAATATTATATTCAATTATATTCAATTATATTCAATTATATTCAATAATATTCAATATTCAATATTCAATATTCAAAATTCAATATTAATATTTATTCATTATTCATTATTTACCACAAAATGTTATATAATATTTTTCACTTTTTCCAGAATTAGCGCGAAATAAAAAATTAAAAAAATTAAAAATGACCCTTCTTATCAACAAAATATATATAAAAAAATTAATTAAACGAGCAAACTTTATATTATATATAATAACGTTTATATTTATTACAAAAATTGAATTCTAAAATAGATCTTCCGTCGTCACTGACAGTGGTATGTATAGTTAAACATTTTCCGCATTCCACTTTTTCAGAAAATTACTGCCGCATGTCGCATTTGGTATAAGTTGGCTTTTACAGCTTACACTCGTATTTCGTTCTGGTCAATTATACAACATATTCTTATTTCTAATAATTAAAGTAAATTTAATGCCCAGTAATTCAAAATTTTTGTTTCATAATGATCCCCATTGCTCCACCTTCACACAGCCATCGGTAAGGACCCCTCCAGCTCGTTGCCATCTTCCCTGTCCCGCGACCTGGATCGTCGGTCATCCTCCTCGTCAGCCTTATACAGTCCCAGCCTCCATGACTCCTCAACCGTGACCGGGCTCCAGGACCAGGCCCAGATGGCTCTGAGTCATCACATCACCTCGCAGTATCCCGGGCAGCCCTTCCGCTTCGGTAAACTGCTCCTCGTGTTGCCAACGCTGCGTCAGATTTCACCGGAGACCGTGCAGCTGGTCTTCTTCCAGCGAATTGTCGGCGATTTGCCAATTGTGAAGCTGCTTGTGGACATGCTCGTAAAGGAGGAGGCTGTTGTTTAGCTGCTCCCACAGATATATTCTATTAATCATGCGGTTTAAATAGAAGTAAGGCATCATCTGTATTTCTCTTTCAAATTCAAGTAACGTTCATTATAGTCTCTGGCGAAATCGATAAATCAATATACATTTTATGTATTACAAACAGATTTATATATTGCTGCATAATTTATTATGTGGAAAATATGATAATTATTTAGTTATTTTCCTTATATAAATATATACATCATATGGAATATTTGTACACAATTAGAAACTTTGATTATTTATCAAAAACAGTTGATAGTAGTTATAGACCTAGTATATCCCCTGAATTTATAGTTACCTAATTGAAATAAATATGGTTTCATTTTCTACTTGAGAAATGCTTATGTTAAATTATACTTTTCAAAAACACACAATTACAAGTGAGAAATATACGAATTAATTGTTATGTATTCAGGTTATAGTAAAGTTTTATGTACAGGCTTACATTATAGTTTATAATAACCACTTAATTGATTGATTTTGCACCTCTAAGATTAATGCGACGCAGCTTATAGTAAATATACAGATGGTGTATCTATTTTAACCACAATACAATATCTATGGTTGCTGCATTTTATTTAGGAGAAGTCGAATTCTTTCATGTACTTTTAACAAATTTACAAAACCCAAAAAGTATATAAAAGTTTGTTATAACCTCCGGGAAGTATATGCTGTTAAAATGGATATATTATGTTCTTTAATTCGGTACATGCTGCAGCAATGGTCCCTTTGACATTTGACGGATAAACAACTGTAGCATTCTATATATTTATTTAAATGACCGTATATATATGGCAACCTCACTATGAATATTTAAATCACCTTAAATCACCCGAGTTTTTATCATTTCGAAAAAGAGACAATTATTAAATCAGTCAGAAGAATGTGGTATCTAATATTATATTCATATTTTGTTTATTATAACAAGTTAAACAAATTGAACTAACTATAACTTAATGTTCAACAAAAACATATCTGAAGTAATATCTAAATATTGATTTTATAAAATGTATAACGTAACAGTTTTATAGATAACTTAATTAGATAAAGTAATATTGTGCATATTTTATAGAAGAGGCTTATTTGAAAAAGACAGTTTCACTCATAATTTATTTATGAGATTATAGTTGTAAATTTAAATCACCCCATTTTTATATATTTATGAAAACTTTTTAAATATTGAGTATATGATGAGAAAAACATACTACCCAGAAAACTATAATATAGTTCTGTTGTTCATTTGGCAGTTTAACATTTTAATAACAGTCGTATAATATATGAAGCGCTTTTCCAATCTGTGATTGTTAATTAATATTTTCTTATATTTTGATTCTTAATTAAAAATGTATATATTCACCACATAAGTAGTATATACAGCATATATAAAAGACATTCGTGTAATTGCACATAATTAGATGTTATTTTGTACTGTTGCACAGCATTTAACTGTATCTTTGTATATATATTTACAAGTAGTATAAGTATACACGAATTGTAAGTTTCTTTAATTAATCATGCACGTATGTTTTGTATTTATTTAATAAATATACAATTTATTAGAATATTTGTTAAATTTTTTATTTTAGTTTTATTTTATATGGATTGATCACATATTGATACTATTTGATTATTTCTCTCATGAAAGGTAAAATTCAATTTAAACATATTAATTAACCCAAAACGCAATACTTAAATACTGAATCAATGGTTATACACACATAGGCTATATACTTCTATATAGATGCTACTTCTACCCACTGTTATTGTCCGGTGAGAAATGAGGGAATTTGTTGCTGAATTTATCTGATTGGTGTTTTGATTATTTAAATTCGATTTTGTTTTTAGAGACTTCTAAAATGGTTTAATGAGGTAACTTTATTCGATTAAGTGATATTTGTTGTTGTTATATAAATATTAAACAGTTGTAAATCATTTTAACAAATTTATTTATGCAAAAATATAACATTAAAATATAAACATATACAAAAAATAATTTGTTGATGTTTAAAAAAATTAATTTTAATATTTATAAGGTATAAACAAAATTAAAAGTTAAAAAAATAGTTTTTTTTTATATATATATTATACTAACACTATGTATATACTCAAAATATTTGAATATTAATAATCTTATCAATCAAATTTTAATTTAAAGCAAACGTCTTTAATTTAATATAAAATAAACATTTCTCACCAAAATTAAATTCTGAATCTATTATAATATGAATATTTTTTAACAAAACAGCTGAAATTTTTTTTTATTTTGATGATGTCGATATCATCCGTTTAAAAAAAATTGATTATAAATTAAATCCATTATAATTATTAATAAATGAAATTATAGATAATTTGATACTCATCTATAAAATCGAATCTAATATCTCCGTATTGATATAACTTTGGTGTGTGCGATATCATTTATACACTGTCTAAATCAGAGTAATGGCATTACGAACTCGTATATTGTCAATTTATTAACAATGTCTTGTTCATATATTTAAAATATAATATTATAATTTATAATCTATTGATGAAATATATAATTATATAACTTATATTGTTAATATATATAACACTCTTGTTTTCACATGTTAAAATAAAAGTTATGGTTTAATACTAAAATATAAAATGCATATATTTATAGATTTTTTTACTTAAAACGTTTGTTAAAAACATTTTAATCAAATTTTAGTGGAATAGCGTAATAACTTTAAACAATTAATAATAATTAATACAGAATAAAGAAAAATTAATAAAGAATGGAATATTATTTTTATACAATAATTTTAATAGAAGAATAGAATAATTTAAAGAAATTCATTTAATAAAATATGTTAGAATTACAATAAATTTTAATAAATATATTACAGCATCTGACTGTCCAAAGAATAACGCTAACAATACGATTGCTTATAATATTTTGTTTATACTATATGTATTCAGTAAAATAACATTATTAATAAACATATATTTACCTATATAAGCATATCAATTGTTATATATATATATTATTGGTCTAGTTTAAATTAAATCAATTGCAATCGATATATAATGCTTTTGTTATGGCATATTTGCTTTTAGGCTTTTCAAATTTGTGATTTTTGCATTATTTTGACTAGTTATATGATGTAGACATTGAAAATACATATTAAATAATTTATATAGTACATTAAAGGAAATAAATTTTAAGTATTGTTCAAATCCTTTAGTCAAATCAATCAACTAAACATTTAAATTTAAATCAATTATAATAAAAGATTCTGGTATAATATGTCTAAAGATAGGTATAACCAAGAGTAATTAATACATACAGGTTTACCATATATTTATCTGTATTATAATGCAGTTCAATACTACTAACTTGTTACCCGAAAGCTTTCGCAAAATAATGATTTAGAAACTGACTGCAGTAAAATAATTCACGTAGTAAAACATGTTTAGATATGTAGGCAATAAACTACATTTTATAGACAACTTTTAAGCGTAAACGAATGTTAAAATTGAATGAATGTATATGTATATATATATAACTCTTAAAATCAATTTAATAAAACATATTTAACACTACTGTTTTGTAACCCATTTACATTAAATGCATTAAATAAAATGATTTTCTATATATTGACGAATGTTTACAATGCAATGTATATGAAATCAATAAGAGTGAAATCTCTATACATATTAATTACTTTATATAAACTGTATAACTCTAAAAATTAACTCATGAATTTTATATGGAAATTCACAAGTCATAACATTTTCATATTAAATATTATTATATATATTTTGAGAAAACATCAAATTAGCCCTTTTATCTTATCCAATTTTAATGAAGAATAACAAAAACAGCATTTAATTTGTTTAATTATAAATGTAATAGAAAAGAGTTTTTTATTGTACAATAAATAAAAATTCTTTTAAAATTGATTCGTATTGAAGATATATATGTAAACGTATAATTTAAAACGAGTGAATATCTTGTAGGCTATAATATAGCTAATATTTTGATTTACTTTACAGTAATAATTTTATTTAAATAATTTATAATTCTTTTAATGAAAAATCTTTACTCTCATTATACTATATATACTTTGTTATAATGTGTTGCGGCAATTATAATAAGGACCTTGATATAAATATTGCAAAATCATTTATTTGAAACAAATACAATTGTATAGTAAAAATCATTCAAAATTTCTTTGGAATTAAATATATATATATTTCCACTTTTTAAAAGAGAGTTACAACCTATATCTTCATATATCAGAATACAACCCTTGTCCCTTGACTATGTGTGTCTTTCCCTATATACTACAGAATTTTAAAATATTTCATTTTAAAGGAATTTTCAGCAGCGTTCAAATTTGTTTACTGTACGTTTTGAAATAAAATAATAAAAATTTCAAATAGAAAATCTATAAGATGTACAGCATATTCATTAAGTTATGTCATAAAGTATGTGTCAATTCCATTGCTGTATAGGAACCCATGCGGCTGGTATTCCACACATTTTGAAATTAATAGTATACATGTGTGATTGTTTTTAGAAGTAAATTAACTTGTTTTATGCTGTATAAAATTATTATAGTTATTACACTCTGTCATAATTGAGAAACGTTCTATATTATATTATGTTCAAAATTATTAAGTTTATAATTAATATATAGTATAATTAATATATAACATGTTCTTTAATATTTCTGTCCCTTCTGTTATTGTCATTTATATAGTAAACAAATATTTTAAAAATTACTCAAATAACTTTGTCAAAAACATTTTTATATGAGGCAATATTATTTATGTTGTCAAAAGTTAAATTACATAATATTGAAATATGGGGTAAAATGATCACTTCAAGTTGATAATTTGGATGTATAAAATTAATATTTAAAAATATATATAATTGATGAATTTCAAATGTTTATTTATTAAATAGCAAAGTTCTTGCATAAACAGACTAAAATATATAACTGCTATATATATTTAATAAAACGACATTTAAATGAAATAATATTATTAAACCTTTAAAAAAACTAATATTTTTTCAGATGTAAAATTTTAATCGGTATTATATATTTCTAAAAGTTGCTAAATGAAAAAAACTGACGTTTGTAATTTAATAATTTTATTTATTTATTAATTTTAAAGAATTTAATTCAAAGAAACAGAATTATCAAAATCGGATTTAATTTACACAGATATTATATATATATATATATGAAAGACAATATACTTTACTAATATGTTGTTCCTACTTGTTGGCATAAGCAAATTTGGAAAATATACGTATGCTTTTCTAAAGGAAGTCAAACCTATATGAGCCATCTATAATACGAATAACCTGAGATCAGCTAAATAGTTTTGCTTGCTCACATGTATTAGTGAAAGAGTACAAATAACCTAACAACTATATACATCACAACAGTGGAATCCAATATACAGAATGTATATATTCCATAAATTAATTTTTTCTTTTATATATTTATTACTTATAGTAATTCCAGTGGTCAGTATGTTTTTGAGCGCTCTTGACGTCCTTCAAGAGAGTATATATAGACAACACATTCTATACCTATATAATACACGAGTATCAGAAGACGATGGAACGGTCAAGACTCTCCTCTTCAACATAATACACCCTTCTCCCTGAATCTATACCTCACCTCGCATGTAGGTTGCTGACGTATCGCTCAGCACTCTCTACAATTAGTCACAATTAGGAGCAATTAGTCAACTAGTGTAGTATATACACTTCTCCCCGTATATACAGGAATTGGAGGGATGCTAATTGTTCCTGATTGAAAAGGTCTAGTATAATATCGTAATCAAACCTCCGTGAACATCGGGAGGCCATTTGAAGATGCATTTGGCGCCAGTGATGCACCTCATTTCCACCTGGGGGGGTCATCTAAAGTATACCTTTAATGATACACTCTGATTTCAGAATATATAGTAATTTAGTACTATAATACAGTCTTTCGTAGCAAATTAGTGAAGTCACTGATCACATATTATAAACATACAACATACCTCAATAACAAACGGTGTAAGTTTTCATTCTATAATATACAGTCAGTAATGTATAATTAGTGATTATATAAAGAGGCTGATTTCTTATATAGTTTCAAGATTAAGGCACTGCGCGTGGGAATTTGCGTCTTGACTTGAACAGAACGGAGAAACGTCAATCAGTCATAACGTTTAGCTGGGGGGTTCCCTGAAGTGGTCCCTGTCGACAATGTACTCCCCAAGTTGATCCATCTCCTTCTCGAGGACTCTTGAGCCCAGCTTCCACAAGCTGCACACTAACATAGTGCAGTCTTCTCCATGGTGCTCGTTCTGCGCCAAGGTTGAATCGCCACATAAGTACTGCAATTTGTTCGCGCTAACGCCCCCCATTGAGTGAGGGTATAATGATACTATTATAATAGCTAACTGTATAATCTGTCATAGTATTATTATATTATAGTATTCAATTATGTGAATGCTGTAAGCCGATTTAATAATATACTTATATAGATGTTTATGATTTTGATACTTTTGTTGCTGAACTATATATGCTTCATTAATATATATTGTATATACACTAAAATAATACATCAACATTAAAATATATCAATTGTCATTAACTAATGTGTTTTGAGATGATATATTTGAATAAAATATATTGCTTTATGTTATATATATATAAAACCATAATAGTTTTACTTGGTATATTAATATCTGATAACTTGAACACAAAACATATAATATGCGACATTCAAAATATGGTAAGAATAAATTACTTAAGCGCCTAAAATTATGTAAAAAATATCTGTAAATATTATGTAAAACAATTGAGCAAATATATAACTGTTCAAAAAATATATATAGTGATATAAAATCAAAGATAAATGTATATATGCCTAATATATCAGCAATACTTCTACATAATATTTCCTAAGATAATGTTTTGCTGATTTTATGTATTCATTTCACCATAATTTATTTGTCATTTAGAAATATTTTTAACAGTGGGTTTTGATAAAATATACAAAGAAAGCATTTTTTACTATCGTGTACAATAATCAGTTACAAATGGTCACAATTAAGTCTCAGGGCTGTCTATTTATATGTTACGTAACACAAAAACATTTCATTACATTTTAGGTAATCACATAACATGTTCTGAATCAGTGTACGAAGCCACAAAATGAAGCACAATAATGTTATGACATAATATTTCACGATAAATCATAATTATTATTTTAGTATATTATAGTCCTTAACAAATGTGTAAGCTGAACCATAAAATACACAAGTTATATAAACAATGAAACGTATAAAAAGTCTTAAAACCGCAAGAACGCTCAATAAAACATTATGCACATACTATAATATAATGCAAACACATAACCAAGGTAATGTAAATATATTATAATATTCTTATATATACGATCATAATGCAAGTAAGATTTTGTTGGGAAAGTTGTTATGGGGCGGGTTTCATATATATGTTATAAGACGTGATGTCATCAACTCATCTGAATAATACGCATGTTGTATTTTGGCCACTTTATGAGCCGATCAATTTGTTTACCGACGGTTATAAAGGCAATTGTGTTTGCAATCAGAGATTAACAGTGAGGCCGTCAAATAAAAAGGACCTGTGAGAAAACACGCGTGCCCAGGTCAAGCGATGTCACGACACACTCACCGTCTGGGAAGTGTTTTGCTATGTATTGTATAGTTAGAGAGGCGGATTACCACTCTCTATAACTCCATACTCTCTTCATAGTCCAGATTCATCTGCTGTGTGCGAGTCAGGCAGGCAGGCAGGCTACATACAGCTCTGCAATCCACGCTGGGGCCAATTGCTTCCGGCTCAGGCACTCGTCGAGAGAGCAACGATTCTCAGCTGCAGTTCCGTGGGAGTTGTTTGCGCCACCTTTGTGACAGGTATATAGAAATGTACAATTGTTTGTGTCGAAGGTGGGCTCATATAGAGAGGAGGCTTCCATCTGGATGGACACAATCGTCTCACTCACGAACACCATAGTTAGTTAGTATATACACAAGTCTTCGAGCTTTCCGAGGACCATATGGCCCCCAAACTCCCGCTGGTTGCGGGGAAACGTTTACCATTTTCCGGACGATATAGCCCGCCTAATTGAGATGGCAAGACTGAATCGCCCGAAATTAACCTCACCCGCCTTCTAGGCCAAGCGCGTTGATCGAGAAGGTATGTAATAATATGGACGGCGATTTGGTGTGTTGTTTCGTGTTCTTAGGGGTTACTATATACTGTAATACAAGGGGTTACAGTCAAGAGATCGAGCAAGAAACTTTTTTACCCCGTGTGACTTGAACAATTGGCCGAGGAAAGAGGGCAATGAGGCCATTTTTAACTTTGTAATGAGTTGAATAGCATTAGATGAGGCTGGTATATAGGGTATATGACATGGGAAGAAGTAACTTTTATAGAGACTGAGGCTTCGGTTATAATTTAATATTGAAAAAGTTTTTTTATAATGTTCTTTTCATATAGAGGAAAAGCACAACTGCGTGGGAATTATGGTAAAGTAATTTTTTATTATAAAAAAAAACTTATGTAGTCGACATTTCCAGCTGATGTTAAGTGGTTTGGTTAAACAATTATCAATGAATATTTATGTTGAATATATAGCTGATACATTTAGTGGAGAACTTGGATATACAGTAGCTCGAACCATTATAGAGATATAATAGTTGTATTATAATAAGCTCATTAATATAGATAAACAATTATTTAGTATTTATTATAAACATAGTATACTATTAATATTTATGTTATACTAACACATGTATTATGGTCCAGTAATGATTGCATTTATAATTAACAACTCACTTATACAATTCCGAACGTGTTGTGCTGCAATGGTTCTGTACGACATTGGTGGTTTTACAGATACAATAATTGGTGTACAATAGTATAAAACATAATTGATTGGAACCATCAGTCAAAATCAGTTCACTAGATAGAAATAAAAGAAAGAAATCAGAAATAATAAAATATAAATCAAAAGAAAGGGTAACTATATAACAATAAGAAAACCGACAAAAAAGATACACAAGGAGAGGAATTAATAAAACTGGAAATAACAACACTATAACTTCCTAGAAATTTCAAAGTGGCGATTGTAGTTATTTTAAGTTTTAACAAATAGCAAAAATTGTTACTTACATATGATATGCTATAGATATATTAATATGTCTATTCAGTCAGTGTGCATCAGAAAATAATATACCGTTCGAATCATTCACATAATTTCAAAATGTGTTTTTGAAGTGTATGTATGTGCATGGGGGTCATATTGATTTATCTGTTATTGATTTCGATTACTATAATCATGTAATGTTGATATTTAATGTTATTCATTATGATAGGCAGCGATTAATAGACTGAACTTAAATTAATTTGAACGGTGCATGGTAACTTCTACTGTATATATGGTATGTATTACTAAAAAGATTTGTAAATTGGTTTTTGACTTAGATTATATAACGGTGTGAAATTTGTTCGCAGTATGAGCGATAAACTTTGAAGAGAAATTATATCTCCATCAATATAATATGCAACCTTATTACATATGTATAGCAAACAGGATAATGTATGACGTGTCATATGTCCTTATATAAAGCCACAACAATATATATATTATATGACGTGGCGGAAGAATCGTTTTTTGGGGAGCCATCTAAAATGTTTCTCAAGTTTTAAGGAGGAAAAATTTACAAATAAATGAACTTTTTTTGGGGTATCCAAAGATGGCACTGACCTCCCTGCCACCCCGCTATCCTGTTCTGCCACCACTGCATATATACCTAAATGGAATAAATCCCCTCATTCTAAAATGTATTTGACCAGAATATTAAAACCACAGTTGCGATATTTAAAGGACTGATTATAAAATAATCGAAAATATTTATTTTCTTATATATAGTAGCGACAAGTATATATGGCACACATAAAATGGAAAAATACGATATTTCATTAGAAGGATTACAATTAAAATGTCACAAACGAATATATGTTGATATATTTTGATAATAAAAACCATTGTATTGCGTAAATGTTTAAGAGTTGGCCTATAAAATTAAAACTTTAATTAAAACAAAAATATTTAACAACAATGACGAAAAAAATTCAAATCTAATTTTAGCATTATTCCTTTCAAAATTTTATTAATTTGACATATTTGCCTTTATAATAATATAAAAAAATATATGTACAATTATATGTATGAAAAGGTATGTTTAAAAACATATAATTAACAACATTAAAAAATGTGCACAACTGAAGTATAAAATTTCCAATTGTTAGAAAATTGATGGGACATTTTGAAAGCAAAAATTGGCAAATTTTAGTTATAATGTCTATTTTATTTCGCATCTATAATCGGCTTTAAATCTTTCAATCGGATAGCTAAAGAGGTTATATATTAATGTCTGACTAAAATTTAAAATGGGGTTTTTTAAACACATTTATTTTTTATTCTAAACTATAATGGACAAACTATTGCTGCGGCAAAACAAAATAATGTTAAATACATATATTATATTAAGCACTGAAATTCGTGTCTATATAGTGAATGTAAGAGAAAAAGGGAAGTGGAGAAAAGATGAGGTTAATGCAAGAGTTATATTATGTAGTATATATTATGTTTTTCATAATGAAGTAAGAATTTTATTTTGCTTGCTGAAAAATCAATTGTTGAAAGAAGCCGTACACTCATAGCGAATACGTACTAAAAAAAATCTACACATCTACTAAAATGTATGTTCTAGGCAAATACAGTTTTTAGAATATAAATGTATTGTTTGTTATAAAATGAAAATGTACTAAATGTATATTTGTTATTAAAAATAGATACTACTAAAAGAAGTGACAGTAGTATTGCTTGCGTAATTGTAATACTTATACGTTTTATGGAAAACCTTACAATAAGAACAGATTATTTTCACAGAATGACATTGAATCTGCCATTAAACAATTCCGTAGAGAGACAAGGAGCAGTGACTACAGGAGGCAATATTGTGCTAAGGCGAGGGTGCTATATCACAGGACCAGTTGTGAAAATTAGGAAGAAAAATACATAATACTTCTGATTTGCATATTAAATTGATCATACAATAAATAATAGAAAAGATAATCTTTTTTATAAGTTCAGAAAATACTATAATAATTATTA
Source organism: Coelogynopora nodosa (assembly GCA_034780555.1). NCBI lineage: Eukaryota > Metazoa > Platyhelminthes > Proseriata > Coelogynoporidae > Coelogynopora > Coelogynopora nodosa. The sequence goes on from JAUZND010008798.1 coordinate 22,157, forward strand.
AACAATAAAATATATAGATTTTAAAGGATTTATTTGAAACTAAATTTGTTATTTAGTAAATACAATGAAACTGTTTCCCACTACTTAAATAGTCTACCTGCGATAGAATGTATTAATAAAAATATAAATACTTGCATTGAAAAAAATTGATATATTAACACACTAAAATATATTCAAATAAAATTAGTTTAACAAATGTTTTTAATGCAATTTTATAAATATTAGAAAAGTAAACCAACTACACTAGATTAATATTAAAAAATAAATAGAACATATTTATTACATAAATAGTACATAAAACAGTAAATACATTTAATAAATATTGAAAAAAACTTATAATACCATTTTTTCATTATAGAAGGTTAGGTGGAATCACAAATGTTTTATTAGCATTATAATTAAAGAAATATGGGATCGTATCTGAATAAAACAGCAATATAGAAAAGTCACATGTACTAAAAGGCAGTACTGTACATGTTGTACTATATTACGTATAGTACATATTTAGTATATCATAAAGTACATATTCACGAAGAGTGTAGTATTTAATAACATTATATTAATAATAAAATTTTAAAATAACTTTAATGCAGCAAAAACCTTATAACGTATAATTTATGCAATAAATAAAAAACAAATTAATTATTACATTTTAATGTATATATCAAGTACTGCAGTTTTCGTTAAGATTTCGTTAAGATTTAGTTTGTTGATTTATCTATAGTTTGTTGAATTTTAATAAGATTTAATTAGATTTTGGACATTTCAAGATAACACTAAAATTACTATTTTTAAATATAGTCCTATGTATGCTATATACTGGAACCAAAATGTTGAATTATTTAATAAATAAATTTCTTTGTGGTTAAAAATTAATTCAACACCAATTGCGTTAAGCCACGTTGACTTGCTACGGAAGTGTTTATTGAGAACAGTATTTATTATAATATAACTAATGAAGATTGCATAATTTATTTTCATGTCCTTATTGTATATTATGGGATGTTTCGCTATCGACTGGCCTCTGAAATCAACAGATTTTTTTTCACTTCATAATCAATGCACGGAGCATTTTGAAATGAATGAAAGTCTATAAATAGTAATATCTTTTGAATGATAATATTTATTGAAATGATTACTTTAAAATAATATGTCTACTAATGAATTGCTCGTCTATATAGTAGTATAGTTTTCACAAATATAAATGTTGATCTGTAGAATGATATGGACGAATGCACATTGTGTATGGGGATTAAATAAATTCCCACTAACTTACCAAAATCGTGTTCATCTACAAATGATGATCGCCTCAATTGTCCCGACATTTGTTTTTAAATGCGTGTCTATATAATCGTGAAAACTACCCTTTTTATTATATACATTATTTTTCATTGATTTGAAACAGTAAGGGATCGCATGGATTTCACTGTCAAATTGGGGTGCTCATCATTATTAGACGAAGACGATAAGTGAGAATTTAATAAATCCACATACACAATAATATGCATCCGTCCATATTATTCTACAGATCAGAATTTGATTGTGAAAACTATACTACTATATAGATGAGCAGTAGTAGACTTAATATTTTAAATTAATTATTTTAATAAATATTTGTTTTTCAAAAGATGTTTTAATTATTATTTGTCGACTTATATTCATTACAAAATGCTCCATTGATTATCAAGTAAAAAAACGGGTGATTTTAGAGGTCAATCGATAGCGAAACATCCCAACTTCTGTCATTACTTTATATATTATAATAAATACTGTTCTCAATAAACACTTCCATAATAATTCAACGTGGCTTAACTCTATTGGTGTTGAATAAATTTGGAATAAAATTATACAACAAAATTTATCTTTTCACAAATATTTTTATCCAAAAAGAAATAGATTTATTAAATAATTCAACATTTTAGTTTCACTATATATATGGCATAAATAGGCCTATATTTAAAAAAAGTAATTTTAGGGTTATCTGAAATGTCTAAAATTTAATTAAATCAAATAAACTATCGATAGAAAAAAAAGATTTAATAATGTCATAATAGACACCTTATAAGTACATGACACATACATTAAAAAATAATAATACATTTTATATATAATGCATAAATTATACATTTTGCTGGTTTTAAGTTATAACTTATTTAATCCTTTAAATTTGATTATCATTAAATACTCTTCTCTCAATAATCGATTTTACAGCAAACGATACAATACAAGTATTGCCTCACTATGAAAAAGAACCTTATTTTTAGGCTACCCCCCTCCCCCCAACACACACACTAATCAGGTATGCAAGGGGCGATGTGTTCGAAGCCTTGCATGTAGTTTATAACACTAAATAGTTACTTGAAAAATTTAACAAGTACACCAAAAAATAGACGTAGTAGAAAAATTTGTCGGGTTTATATAGCGGTCAAAACAACTGAAATATTTTTTGTTGAAAAATACCTTATTGGCTATTTTTTCCGATGTCTAAATATATTTTATAATTCTACAATTTAGTTGTACGAGCAAAATTAATTAAAAAGAATCTTTCAGGAAGGAATAGATGTTGGATTTTTGTTAAAAACATTATTAGTCGAATCTTACTGTGACAGTTTAAAAGCATCGATGTTGAATTTAATTCTGAAATCTGTTTAAATATGTAATTTATATATTATAATAATAGCATTTTATATACAAAACAATATTATCATGAGCAATAAATAAATAACTTAATATAAGAAAAAGACACATTTGATTATCGAGACGTTTTTGTATTAAAGAATGGTAAACTGATGGTGAGTTATCTGAAGAATAGATACAATTAATTACAATAATCATATGCGGTCTACACTTAAAGATTGTACAAGGAGTTAATGGACAGAAAAATGTTGTCACAGCGTATTAAGCGAAACCCAATATAACACATCGTACGTAACTGTCAAATATATTACTCATAAATATGAAAAGTAGTATAAATATCGAAACAAGTAAAACAAGATAATATAATTACTATATAATTCAATAACACAATTAAATACACTATACAAAACCCAAACAGGATAATATCGTATAACACTGTTAATGTATGATTAACATGTAACATGTTACCTCAATCTTTAAAAAACTCAAAAAGTATGTACATACAACACAGAGTGAGGAGTAGAAAAAAAGCGATTGAAAAGAAACGGAAGATTACTGGTTAATATTAGGAAATGCTAGTTCAGTATTAAGTGACACAAATACGTATTTATTAATAGTTATATCCAGTTTTTAAGGCCGCTAACAAAGTCATGGAATTGCACAACCAACGGGTTCCCCTTCTCTGAAGCAGGTGAATGCAAATCGGAAGTAGACGAAATACTTGTAAAAGAAGGGGATATAGTCGCAGGAGCTTGACTAGATGACTGAAAATTGAAGTATAAAAAACAAGTGATCGTTATTTTGTGATTATCGTGATAAATATGTTACATATAAATGGTAACTAGGCCTTTTACCGACTTTCATTTTCGCCCAACATGTTATATATAATAAGCCCATAATATTAATATTATATTCAAATCTATTCAAAATTATTGAATCAGTCAAAAGCAGAGTATTCTGGGATCAGGGATTCGGCAAAAGTCGAGATATCCTTTCAAAATTTTATTTTAAAATGGGTAACCTGCTTTCCCATCTTTTGATAAACTAATTATTAAATGTTGACGATCTCAACAAGGCTTTAATATCCTACATATTCCATTTTGGAGCTTTTATAAAAACACAATAATTATCAACATAACTTAAAATGAAACAGAATCTCAAACGAAAATGGCTGTTGTATTAATTATAAATACAGTCATAAAAATGTAAATATATCACGATTGTATTCAATTCAAAATATGTTCGTATTTATAACAAAGCTATGACAGTTACTACCTAGAACTAGAGAATTAGAAGATATACATCGGTTTGGTTATAAATAAATATTTTTTAATCAAAAACAATACTTATAGTAATTCAATGTCGAAAAATTATCAAAGTTATAAGAAGTTTTACCAAAACCCAAATATCTACTATATAATATTATATTGATTCGATTTTTATAAATAAAAAGATTATTGAATTCAATCATAATGACATAAGTTCTAAATTCTGAAATATGTATATATATATAATCGATGTATTGGTTACAAGTCTAGATCATAACTCCTCATTAAAGTCATCCAAATGAACACAAACGTGGTGGTCTGCTAGTCAGGCATGAGCATCAGTTCCCATAAAACAGCGGCAACAAGGTTGTCATGCGGAAATAAAGTTATATAGTTGACATCACATAAAAAATACACATGCGTACATCACATGGTGCAGATTTTATGCAGACTTACTTGATATAAAATTACTGATATGATGATATGTTCAACTTCTTTATTACTTCATTTTGTTGATAATTTGTTAGAATTTGGTTTTTAAATCAAGTATTTTTATACAGACACTCTCTCAAACTGCTGCAAATCATAGAATACATCTGTTTTTCGTGTCTAAATAATGTAAAACATGAAGAAAAATATGTAAATCTGGATATATTGAATTTGTGTCAATCTATGTTTCCAAACCAAAACTGTTTTTTCTGTATTGGTTAGTATTCATGCAATATCGAATAATTTGTCTCGTTTAACGCTATAGTAACACTAGGCCCTTTGAGTCAGCATTATGCAGATAAATATGTATTTAGTAAACATCTCTATACTTTTAGTATGATACAGTGTCGAGATGTGTTAATTATAAGGCCTTAGATAGGGGGGTCAAATAAGGTCAGGGTTCGTACGCCAAACCATAATTCAAGGGATCTTTATCTGTTTCAAGGGGTTCTATTTTCACTGATAAAACAGATAACATAATAATAATAATAAACAACACATTGGGATCAAAAGCTATTATGTACAGAATTATCGCAACATGTAATGCGTAAACACAAGAGTAACGAATGAATACCAATCGATCGACTAGTTCATTCGATTTAGAGTTTTGGACATAACAGTAATTAACATTTTGAAGACTACAATGAAACCCAAAATAGACATTTTCAACAGAAAAATATCTATGTCAGTAGTAGAATAATAAAAATGAGAAATAATAACGTATTTTATTTTATACTGTAAGATGTTTCAAGGATTTTCAGGGAGTACGAACCCTGTAAGGTATTATTAAACTTACCTGTGTTCTTGTTCACAACAGTTTTATGTTTACCATTAATGATGAAAATAAATAATTATTAATTGATATTTATATATTATATTAATTGGACTGCTGTTGCTATATGATAATACATTGTACATGAATGAGCAATAGACCCATCATTTAAAAACATAAAACACCGAGCAACCAAACACAATCATATTTTATTCAAAGTGTTTTCAGAATTATAGGCTTGCAAAAATAGTTTAGACAATTATCCACACTGAACGATATTTGAAGTAATTTTTGTTAACAACCGATAATAATGAACAAACAACATTGACAACATATTTTAAAGAAAATAAGCAGCAATAGTACAGGTATAGAGCGGAATCAAGCGATACAATATTCATAATTCCATCGCTATTGCACCAGTATTTAATCATGAATAAAATATACCAATTTAACTCCAAGCAAATAACTAATTTAAGTAGTATAAACAGTAACGATTCCACCACTACCACCATTCTTTCAAATTTAAAAATAAAAGGGCTGCGAGGTGTCTTAACAATGCTAACCAACCAACCAACCAACCAACCAACCAGCTAATTAACCGGTCAATCAACGACCCAGCCAACCAATCAACACATGCTAGTCGGTTGTCTATCGATACTCACCGTGGAAATACCGATTTGAGTTTCACGCAAAGTTTGCTTCATCGAAGGCCGACATCATCAGATTTTGACTAAAATAATAATAACGTTTTCACTTTACTGGATTTCAGTAGTTTATGTGACGTTTTACACACAAAACACTGGAACAAAGTAAAATATATGTGGGTCGAAATTCACTTGATGAGTGTCTTTAAAAAAAGAGATACATTATTGATCGTTTTAAACAAGCAGACTCAGACAGTTGTATCCGAAAAAATCAATGAATATTTTGTCGTTGTAAGTGAAAATCACAGATTTTGACATTAAAAATTATTAAAATGTATTGCTTACTTTGATGTATGCAGCGATTTGATGTCCAAATAACAAAGAGTAATAATATTGATATCACGAAAGCATTGATTAATAACCTATGGATTTTACACCGAACCAGAAAACATGATCTACTCGGTTATAGAATTATCGACACTTTAATACTGTTCACCTACTGCCAGCCTAGACTTTAGCTGCGGTCGATATTCTTCCACTAGTCAAGTAAATAATGTAAGATATAAACTGAACAGATATAACGCGGAAAGTGATATGGTAACAACACACAAAAATTGATTTGCAATAATATAGTTTTATGTAAGCAAGTTTGATAAATATGATAATAATTATCATATTGATATCATATAATAATTATCAATTATTGATTTATATAATTTAAATCAATAATTCAAAAAACCTTTATCGCATAAATTAAAATTTTATATAAATCTAGTAATCCTATAGAATAACAAAAAATCCATAATTCTTGTAGACGCATTATATAAATCGCCTCCTATTTAGCAGCTACAATTAAGTGGGAATAAAGCATTACAGCGAGAACATCCAGAACAAGACAATTTGGCCAAATAAATTAATAACAAAAAATCAATACAAAAACAGAAAAATCACTACAAAATGACACCGCCAGTATTTTGCCTCAGAAAACAACACCGCCTAGCTACAAAAATATATTTAATGTAAATCAAGTAAATTTAGAGAAAACAAAATTTAGGAAACATTTTAAAAATCATTTGGTGAATTGAGTAAGTAATATTGTTTAAAGACCTAATAGTAATTATACCTTATATGGTTTCTCGTCCTTTGACGACTCTTTGAAAGACTTTCTCCCCGATTCATCTCGAATTTTTGGTTGTTTCTTCTCCGCCTCATTGGCTAATTGTGGAAGCTTTGGTTCAGATTGATTGGACCGTCTTGAAGGCTTTCCACTGGGATCAACTTGTACCTCAGCAGGATTTTTGAACGATTCTTCCGCCTCTTTAGGTGCTGCTGTAGCCGGATCCGTTTTGGCATTACCGGTGAAGGCCTGGGAATAAAGCATCGGATCAAAATTAATCCACTTCGATACTGAATTAATTAGTAAATGTTCTTTGATTACCAATAATAAGCAAGCAGTTTAGCTAGATGAAAAGAATTGTAAAAATATCCACTCAACGTATCACAGCATATAAACTATTTAGTAATATAGGGTTCGTACAGAATTTACAGCCGGTCCTTTAAGGACCTCACACGAATTTTAAGGATCTCCAAATTTTAAAAAATACGTACACACAACTCAGTGGTGCCAACTATTTTATTGAATTTTTAAGAGTGCATTATAATTTAAACGTACAGAAATGGAAATGGAATTGTAGTATTAGAGACAGTTATAATATTTGTTTATTATACAATTAATGTGATGCACAACTGACAGTGTAAATGCTGACAACAGTCTTGGACCAATATTAGCTAACATACTATGGACAAATATACAGATATGTTATTATTTAATTTCAAGTTTAAATTAATTTATTATGGCTGACTGCCAAATTTAGGAAACTGTAGAAATCTTTTTATGGACCTTCTTCAATTAAGGACCTTTAAGGACCATTTGAGAACCTTCTTCAATTAAGGACCTTTAATGACCCTCCGGGGACCTTCTTCAATTAAGGACCTTTAAGGACCTTCTTCAATTAACGACCTTTAAGGACCCTTCGAGGACCTTCTTCAATTAAGGACCCTTCGAGGACCTTCTTCAA
>JAUZND010008809.1:0-30027 GCA_034780555.1 Coelogynopora nodosa
GGGGGGGGGGGGGGTGCGTACGCAACCTACGCACCTCCCTTTGCTACGCCCTTGATTAATCACTTACCAGAACATACATGAATATAATTTTTATTCATTTGATTCATATGATGCATTTGGAACCTATTATTATTTAAAAAACGAGCAGAATGTAAATTTTCTAAAGGAAAATTTTTCATTTGTGAACAATTATACTCGTTGGTAAAATATATAGGCTACGCAATTTATAGGAGGGCGCTAACTATATTTATAATCTAATAAGTTTCTGAACCTTTTACTTTTATATAAAAAATACCGACCGACCATTTTTATTAACGAATAGTTGACTATAGTTGTTTATAACATTTCTTCGATTTAGTATTCCTACGCCAGTTTACTGTACATTTATTATTACAATTATATGTTTATTAATAATTTTATTTGTATACATTATAATATACTACTCATGGTTTTATAAGTAGCAAAAAATATTAAAGCGTCTTCATAAAAATACAGAAAATAGCTACATTTTAGATTTCAATACCAGTTTTGTACTTTACATTATTAATTACAGTTTATAAATAAATAAAATGATTTAATTGTTTTACATTTTTTGCTCCTTAGAATGTATAAGAAATCAGTATAATCTGTATTTACTACATAATATACACTCATATATTATACGCTACAATAAAAATAATAATGTAATGAACAATATATTATTTAAAAAGAAGAAAATAAGTAAAAAATATCTTCCTACTTATGAAAATGAAAATCAAATTATTGTTATAATATTTATTACTGTGACGCTTCAGTTGTCGAGCTATGACGTATAAACATTGTCTCAACTTGACGACCAAAATTATATATAACACAGTAATATTAAGTATTATAAAATAGACATAAAAATGATAAAATGTACAAAATAACTGTAACTGATCTCGATGTTTTTCGGTATAACTCTTCTTAAATATAAAAGTAATACAAAACTTTGTTTAAGAAAAAAATATCGACGATGTGAAGTAGGTATTTTTTGGAATGGGAGTATTGTGATTTTTTATTTAATAAACTATGCTAAATTTAATTTGATATAATTTTGCACACAATTGTTGTTATAGTTCAAATTTGACATTAACACTTTAATAAACAGATGTAAGTTTAATAATTATAGAAAAACCCGCTTGGTTAAATTCGGAAATATAGAAAACCTTATTCATAGAAAACAAATTTCTTCAAAATATATTCGTATTTATTTATAATTTGACAGTAGCTCTGAAATCCAAAATAATATTTAGCTTTACAAAGTTTGTGTGTATTGGAATGAGAATCTATTACCTCAGGAAATGATTTAGCACACATTTTGATGTAATGCTATAATGGCATGTGTGTATGTTGAATGCAATAATAAGTAATATGTTTTAGTTTTTTAATGCATGGCTATTTTTACTTCTCCCACTATCAATTATGTATACTAATTAGGAATGGTCCTTGTTACGGCAGTGTATTATACGAATAATGAAAATGCATGTATGAAAGAATGAGGGTATGACATTCCGGTGGCGCACTCAATCTTGTAAGAAATGGAAGAAAGTGATTTGTATAAAAATGTTGTTCAAGAGTTAAATTCTATTTTCTTGTTTCTTTCTCAATGTTAGCTGCAGAATGTAGAAAAGAAAATTTGTTAGCGAAAAACGTAGATAATACAATTGTTTTTAATTCTAATTTGCAAAAAATATTTTGACTAAAAATCATAATAAAAAACTATATAATGAAACAGAATAACAGTATGAACAAACTAATTGTAAAATGGCACGATATAATGTATATATATGATTTTTTTATAAAATGGACGACTCGGATAAAAGAATTATACAATCATACTGTAACATATAACAATAATGAGAAAATAGATTTAGGATATCCTCCCCATTTAATGCAAAAGTAATGAATATATATGTATATAGTTTGATGAATGAATTGATAAAAAACTAAGAATGAGATACAATCAGGGATTTTCTCAGTGTACAACGGAATTATACAGCTTTCTCATTGCTACATTTTCACATGTTTTTCTCTCAAATTTCCATCATTTTATATAGCTTAAACTGGTTCGCATTAAAGTGTCCAAAGCTAGAAACAGAGTTAAATATACATTTTGTTTATGTAACTGGTATAAGCAGGCTTGTATTTACAACATTATTTATGTTTTTTGTGTGTTTACAAATATGCTTTAAAAAATTGTTTACAGATAAACATTTTTTATTAGCTTTATAATTCCTGTTTGTTTATATACCATGCACACATAGACACTGTAAAAGTTTTATTATGCAGTAATATTGTTCAGCAAATATTCTCATCAAAATTTTATCTCGAGAATAATCAGATCTGTGTGGAGGGACGGTATTTCACTGAATTTAAATACGATTAAATAATCAGATAGTATCCTATATCTTATTTTAACAACCTTTTCCGATAGGCTTCTATTACGTCGAGTTTTGGTATTGAACAAGCGTTAAAATAATTAAAATAACCCCCCGGTCTCCAGTTAACTCGAGATTTTCTCAGAATTTTGCGATAAAGTCGGCGATGTCGACCTTTTTTTAAAGGCCACACATTGTTATATGTAAAATCACATCTGCCATTCGTGTGATTTGCAGAACATATAGCGTAGCGTGAATAGCAATCCTCCAAATAGGGATGGAATGAACACACTTTTGGATCATTATTTTCTGATGTGGACGCTGTCATCTGAAATATCAAAAAACCGCATATAAATAATTTTGCTGTAAGGGACTAATAGGCTCATTTAAATCGAGTGATACCATAATAATGTTTAGCTATTCTATAAATCCATTGTTTGTATTATATTTATATTGAAACTATTGTTATTTATGAGAATAATACTCATAAAAAGCTAATTAACATTCACATCAAATAAATTACTGTTACAACAGTCGTTTTTCTAATGCCCCGCTTTTCTTGAAATTTAAAGTAATTCAAATATTGTTATAGAAAAAGATGTTTTAAAGTGAATGTATCTAGCGGCTTGTACAGCACACAAATCGACATCTCAACATCCGGAACATCAATATTTTTTTTGCCTAGATTTAACCTATAGGAGGGCTATAAATTCTTGAATATTGTATCCGCATTTTCCCCCTGGATTTTTCATATTAAAGAATACATATTTTTTAGATATCAAATTTTTATAGATTATATAATTTATAAGAAGAAGGATTTTGATAAAAAATACGTTGAATTTATTATTAACAATTAAGTGTATTTATTTAGTATTTAAAACATATTCAAATTTTTCCATAAAAATATTCTTACCAAACATTTACTAAATAGTGTTTATTTAATGGTGTAATAAAATGACCTACTGATTTAAATTGTTCTAAATTGGATAATAATATAATCTTTCACCGTAGAAATTGATTTGTTAACTCGTGTGGAGCATGTTTGTGAACAAAAAGAGCTGATAATTAACTGCATGGGAAGACACAACTAAATCATGGTAATACACTCAAATAGGGAAGATAGGTCAGCATTTCACCTTCATTGCCGAAGGTTAGAAGAGTTTTGAAGAATTTTCGTACTTAGGCTCGCTCTTATCACAAAAAAAGGGAAGTAGCTCAACCAAGATTCGCAGGAAACTGATGATGATAATTTGAACTGTCAAACAAAGGATACTGACCAGTTGGAAGAGTATATGATGCCTTTAATATCCGTTTTCTTGATGCAACAGTTTTTAAAATTATAGCTTCCTATGATTGTGATACTTGCTCCATAAATAAAGATGATGAACGTTTTGTTAGTTTCTTGGGGAGAGAAAAAAAGCAATCGGTGGGTATTTGAAGCCATCGAAGTTCAGCTATATCTGTGGAAACAGACGGCGAATATAAAAATGAGATTTTTCGAAAACAAAATACGTCGGGGAGGCTTCTACAAAGAGATAATTTAAGTGCCAGTGGAAGGCAAAAGAAGAACAGAACGCCTTGTAATCTCGTTTATTGACGATATCATGAAGTGTATAGGCAAATAATTGACATAAGCATCAAGAATAGCCGAAAATGTAGTGATATCGTGAAGGCTGCCACAGCGCGATTCGCGACAACGGACTAAATGATGATGACAGCAAAAGCACATTTATTTTATTGCTGCAAATCTTCCTATTAAACGTGAATTAGATGGCAATGTATATATTCGTATATTTACAAAACGAATTATCATGCTTTCATTTAATAGATATTTAAAAATCAGTCATTTTGTTTGACACGAATCAAGCACCACCTGTTTTCAGATTGATGTTACTGCACTTATTCTATATCTTAAGTGCTTTGTATATCTGCATATTATCAATTGTTTGCACTTCACAAAGAGATGTTTAATGTAATTTAAATGTATTTTAACATTTTTCAATACGTCTACTTAAATAATTATTTTCTTTTATGGATCAAGTATATTAAAAAATGTTTATTAAAAAATAATGTGCTGGTTGAAAAAATAATTTCGTTAATGCACATGATCTTCATCTGAGAATGTATTAACAAAATTCTTTATACAATATGTATTTATACTTTGTTATAAATAAAAAACAATATTATTTAATGCTCTTAGAATTACCAAGTTATTCATTTGTAAAGGAGAAATGTCGTAATTTTCCATGACTTTAAACAAAATATATTTTTTAAATTGTGCATTGAAATTGACAAAGTTTTTAAATTAAGTTTAGGGTGTGACAACTCTTTCCGCGTTTTTTTGTTTCAAATTTATAATTGAAAACAAATTTATAAATTAAATATATATTATATCTTACATAGAAACATATAAACAATATTGAACAATAGAATAGTAACGAGAATTTATACATAATTTCCATTGGCCTCAATGATTTTTTGGCAATTGGATTTGAGTTTTTCAAACTGACGATTCATAATTTGGGGGCGTTTTTTGATTGATGAATTTCATGATTGTTGCGAAATTGTTTTACTACACTTTAATATTTCTATATGTTGTGCTTTTATTAATAATTAGTTACTTAATAGGAATTCTAAAAATAGTAACTTTATTAATAATTCTCTATTGTAATTATTTTCGATATTAAATTTAAAATGAACTGTGAAACATTTAAAAGTGCAATTGAAAATTTTAAATATAAATGATACGCATTAGATTTCAATCAAGTTACGGTATTGAAAACATACCCGACAGTGTCTGGAATTACAAAATTGTTTATATTTCTTGCGGAAAAGTCCAACTGCTTGAGTTTCTGATATACTGGCTATGTTTTGAATCCAGCCACATTGCGTTACTACGTATTTTTCTCTGTGTAGGAAACCTTTAAAAAATGAACACAATAAAGACAAGTTGAATCAGATAAGATGTTAAAATAAAATAATATGTATATAATACAATATATACTGTGAAGTTAATAATTTTTTTGTTATTGAAAAATTATAACGTACATAAAAAATAAATATTTATGTATAAAGTTTACGCTATGATAAGAATAAGTTAGCAAAATGCAATAATGTGAAAACATATCAGATCAATTGACGATAATGAAAATAAAAAATAAATTATAAGAGGAAGATTGGATAACGAAATGAGAAGGAGGTCAAGCCAAAGATTGAATAGAGATATTAAATTAATATATGTATAAAACGATACAATAAAAATTAAATGACTATAACAATAGAATAAGTTAAAAGTTATGTTTAGTTTAAGATAAATGATGTAAGATAATATTATATTGTGAGATACGATAACTAAAATGGAAAAATATAGCTGTATATATAGAAAAAGACACGAAAAATTTCGTAAAGTTTAGGATTCTCACCAAATATAATAAATTTTTTTCCGTGTCTTCGATTTACTTTTAATTGTTCCTGTACATTGATGCCACACGTGAGTCCACTAAGGAAGAAAATGCTCACTTTTTCTCGCCTTTTTGCGGGACCCTGAAGTATATTCATCAGAAAAATAATTTAGAAAAAAAAGTTATAGTATTATTTTAATATAATCTACAAACGTAATAAAATATATTATATTTGAGGAGGTTGTAGGCATATAATAAAAACATGTGAGTATAGTTTAATATAGATATATTTCGTGCTTAAATTTAGTTTATGGAATTATTGAACACCACTTGTAAACATATTAATATGATATCCTTATAGAATTTGTAACCGTACTTGAATCATATTACGGCTTGATCATATTTTTAGGGAGCAGGTTGTTAATCTACACGTTAACATTATAAATAATTTAAAGTAAATCAGCATCAGCTAATTGTAAATCAAAAAATGACGCAACATCTGTGAGAGGGAAGGGGCCCGGGAGGATTTAGTTTTCTTGAAAATTAAAACGGTTTTCATAAAAATTGTGAACATCTGCAGCATGAACTCAAAGGAAACATTCATTTCATATATTGATGAAATTTGTATGATAATCTTGAAATCTTGCAAACTTTATAAATTATAACGTAAATAACATATATGATTAAAAATAAACATGATAAAAAATAAACACAATTAACACATATGAATTGTAATATGAATTGTTTAATTTAGAGATTATAACAAATAAATAGTAAAATCTTATGAAATATATAGTAAAAGGTTTAAACATATATTTTAAATAAATAACTTAAAAAATCATATTTTCGTAAAACTTTTTTAATGAAAATATCCTTTCCTGAATTTAGTATATAAATTAATCATACAAACTAAATTAACCGACCCCTTTGTTACTTTATAGTCATTATATATTTACTTGTTTTGCGAAATAAAATATGTTTTCTGTAATAAAACCTCGCAAAACATGCGACAAATTACATTTCATTTAACATTTTCTCCTAAGATATGAAATGGACTAATTTTTTTCTTTCTTGTTTATCAAAACAGAAAAAATAAGTTTATATAATCATCGACTGTAGACTAAATAATTTTACCTTGACACGAATAAAATGTTAGTATTTGTTTTGAAAATAATACAGTATCGTTTAGTTGTAAACAACAATATTGTCAATTACACATTAACTCAACTTATGCATCAATTTAATTTTCCGTTTATAATTAATAAAATAGCCTGTTAGACTTTGTGTCTATCGTGCAACGTTTCCATGAACAGGACTCTCCTGCACACACCGCTTCTGACCAGTTCCGATCTCACTAGCTGATAGACATGATCGGTGCTGGTGATGATGGTGTGACCTTATGCATGAAAATATTGCAGGCGATCAATACCACACCGATTAGATAATATATGGTGTAATGTGTATTTATTTATAGCGGCACAAATTCGAAGCATTAACTTGGTTCCCGACGCCAGTTAATAACCTGAGGTGTATGCATGGTGCCCTTTACTACCCTGAACAAATAGATAACGCCGGCTTGCACGGGATTGCAGTACGATAGCTGAGTAAAAGGTGTAGCCACCATGGGGTGTCTCTGCCGAATCTCGGTCAAACTGTACACCTGTGGCTGTAATTGAGTGTTTTGACGGTAACTTTAGCGTAAATGTTATCAAAAACTTGTGTTAAATTGTTATAAGTATATTAATATATATGTATATACTTCTATGCATATAATTTGCGTTTGATATTTAGGTGTATTTACAATCAATGCAATGACATAATTGTATAACATATTCTTTAGGACTATTCTATATTAATATATATATTGCATGCTTTTTTTGAAGTAATATTTGTAATAGGTATAAGAACAAATTAATCAGTTAGTAATAATAAAAATGTTTTAAAAAGTGTAGAAATTTAGTAATACGTTTTGTTTGTTAATTTAATTTTTGCTTTTTATGATAAAACTCAAAGAATAATGACGAAATTATTAATTTTAAGTACCAAGTATACGTACCAATATAAGTCCGCAGTAGTAATAATTATCCTACATTAATCTGGTGGCGTTTACCAATATAGGCTACTGTGCACTATAGGCAAATTGTAAATATTTACACACAGCTGACTATATTTAATTAAATACTTCGGGGATGTTTGCATCTTTATAATTCTTCGTTTGTGTAATTTTTATAGTTATGTAATTTATTTATTACTTCCGTATTTTTTTGTATCTAACTGTTTAACATAATATACATTTTAAAATGTTAAAATTCATTTAAACATATTCAAAACACTGCATGATTCTTTCATTATTAAATATTTCAGAGCGTAACAAAACACATGGAATGATGCCGACGGAATAAGTAAAAAACATGTATTCATTACATACAAGCCGATACTAATTTAATTTCATCATTCATCATCTAGACTAATACAAAGCAAAGGCAGAATTCTAGTAACTACGTTCAAAACAGGTGTTTAATAAGTTTATGAGTATATTTTTGAAAATTAGTATTCGCTTGGTCACTTGATAAATATATTTTTATTTTTAATTCTTAAATTTGCCAATTAGCGTAGCTTTTTTGTACTTGCATTCACAAACGATAAATAAGTTGAATGTATATGGTACCTATAGTTGCGTAATAACATTTTTAATGTGTATTAAACAAAATAGAAATATGGTGCAATAATTAACTTTATTTGAGAAGCTCTGTGTTCTAATTTTTAAGACGTATTACGTATACAATGAAGCCAGATAAACCCTATACAGCACCAGTTTGTAAGGCGAGTATTTCAAAAAGTGGCACAAATCACACTTTATAGCAGGCAAAACAGTTGACCTAGGCTGGTACACTCAGCGTACCCCCAACTTACACTTACCATCGATATACGAAAGAAATCAATAATAAAACCGCAATATGTACTTAACAACTGCAGGGTGGCACTATATTACTTACTTACTTATAGTTACAAATGTGTCACACCCACTATAGTCGTTTAATTTCATTTGGTTTCGCCGGTGATTTGGCAGCAGACAAAATTGGGTGAACTTTGTCAGTTTAACAGGACTTCAGGACTTGTCCGATATTTGGGTGTTTAATACTATTTTTTAATTATTTTTTTACAATTTACTGTAAATGCATAGAAAAATACATTGTCATTTTGTTGTTGTTTTGTGAATATAAATTTTAATGAAAGTAATTTTTTTTACAATTTATACTAGAATTCAAAATGATAGGTTCTCAAGCGAAACATGGTATTACTTTTTTTGTTAGCTGAACACTTTATCAAATTATACAATTTATTTAAAACTTAATTACTCTGAAAGACAATTCCACAGATTTAATTAATTATTTTTTAAATGCATAATTTCTGAATTATATTTTTTAAGCAGATTTTTATAGAGCTTAAGCTTAGTACATATATCTATGTCATTTATTTAGGTGAGTAAAAAAAATTACATATGTTTATTAATATTTTAACATTTAGTTACTAATTATTTTGTGTTGTTTCAGATGTTTGAAGTAAGTCGAATAGAATAAAAAATAGAAAACCGAGTTTTCGAAATCTCTCAATTTACCAATAAAAGGTTAATTTCCTTAAAACTTGGAAGAAATTCAATTTTTCAATAATTAATATGAGTAAAATATGAAAGCCAAACGCAGGTGTAAAATATTACAAAATAATTTTTGTAATATATAATTTGACTTCTCCAAGCACCTTCGAGTTTATTGCATCTCTTCAGTATAAATACGTATAAATAGTTGAAACAGCTGAATACTTGAAATAGCTGGATATTTCTTCAAAGATTTATAATCATAACTTCTCCAATCCATAAATTAAAATTTTAATTACAAATAATATATGATTCATTGATGTCTTTATTCCGTGGTATTTTCTTTTCAAATAAATATTTTATTAATATCTATTATTATTCTTACTAAAATAGTGCATTCCGCAAAATATTTTTCAATTATATATATATTTTGTTGAAATTAATATGTAGTCTGTGCATTCCGCAACAAAAATTGACTTATTACTATGTCAAATTACCTGACAAAGGTTTTTACTGTAAAATAGATACTACTGAAGAGATCCAATAATATCGAAAGCGCTCTAATACTTTAAGAAGTCAAATTATATATTACAAATATAATTTTATCATATTTAATATGTCAATAATTGAAAAAAATTAAACAGTTGCTCACTACAAAAAAAATGTATAAACTAAAAAAACTAAATTTAAACTATTATGCCGATAACAAAAATATTAACCTACCTTTAAAGAAATCAAAACTTTAAAATTGTACTGTGTTCCCCAATAAGGTCCAAGACCACTGGGAAAAAGCGCCCAGTTGAATTTTCTTTCAGAGCGACGAAATACTTTACCAAGTATTACTGGAACAAAAAGGGCAGAATATCTTCATATTCATAACATCTTATATCTTCCTATTCATAACATCTTATATCTTCATATTCATAACATCTTATATCTTCCTATTCATAACATCTTATATCTTCCTATTCGTAACATCTTATATCTTCATATTCATAACATCTTATATCTTCCTATTCGTAACATCTTATATCTTCATATTCATAACATATTATATCTTCATATTTATAACATCTTATATCGGATAAAATTATTATTATTGCATCATTTAATTTCTACTATTATAGCTGTCGTATATAAAATGGTTTTATATAGTAGAATGTTTTTAAGAATATGTTAGTTTTAATTTATTGATTTTAATTAATAATTTATTTTATTCAATTTAGTTTTATTTAGTTACATATACAACATACTTATAATACTTATAATAACAATTAATAATAGAATTTTTTTTATTATTTAATTTTTTCATATTTTTTATACGGTTTGAAAATATTTATATTTTATCCAAGTAAAAACATTTGATTTTCTTAATAAAATGTTCAGTGAATAATTTAATATATATAATCTTATTGAATAAAACAAGCATGTACATTTCAATACACAAGCCAAATATTCAGCAACATAATATATATATTTTTTGAATAAACGAATGTATATCAATCAAAATATTGAATTATTGTGACCAAAGTATAACTGGTAAAAAATAGTAAAAGTTCTCATAATTTGTAGAAGTTAATAAAAACTGTGTTTATCAAGAAAACTAATGATGTAAATTATATTATTTAAATTAAATAAATAATTCGAAAATCACAGAAAAAATATGAAAACGTTAAAGCTATAAAAATGTTGTATTATATATATATCTACCTAGAATGTTTGATTAAATGTTATCTCTTAAAACGTTGATTGCATTTATTGGATTTTATTGATATTTATGTTTTGTGTATATTTGGTATGCAATTATAAATAGATTAATGTAGGTTTTGTATGCATGTTTAAAATCAATTAAAAACATGTTTTATCAATAATTACTTAATTTTTGTTTCTTCTGTTATTTTTTGCTGTTAATAAACACATTTTGTATTAAACGTGTACAAAATTTGTTGTATAGGGATAGATGATCCAACATTAATTAAAGTTTATCAACGAAAAGTAAGAAACAAACTCAAGTTTATTTAAAAATAATATATTTTCAAATAAATAATGACAATTTTTGCATAGTTTTATTTCATATACCAAAGTTTTAACAAGGATTAGGAATAAAAATATTAAAATTTTATCTTTATAAATAAAAAGTAAGTAAACAACTTCATCATGGTACATAATAATGATTCATTTAGGAAATATTAAACAAAATTTAAAGTGAAATGATTTTAACAACTATGTTAAAAATTAAGTTAAAGTGAAGAATTTAACTATGATAATAATATTATTTTCAAAATAATTAGATACAAATACTTTTTATAAACCCTTTTGATTTTTATTATTAAATTTATGAATATCTAGTCCAAAATGAACTATATTAAACATGGTTCAAAATAAGCAAAATGTGTATGGCTTATGAGGTCTTAAAATTGTAAATTAATTTGTATTGATATTTCAGCAAAAAAAATTATTAAAAAAACTTCTTTGTTATAATTCACAATGATTTGTCCTATTTTGTTGCAATTCGTTAAAAATGTCTAACATTGCACTTTTTCACTGAGTTTTCAACACAGTTTCCTAACCCTTGAACATATTGGCTAGGTATGTACCTAGAACCACTATAGATGTAATAATCGCTAACGGGATTATATCTTTCATGTGCGTCATTGTGGTGTTGTTACCATTTCTCGACAGAGATAAGAGGAAGTTGTCGACTTTCTGGGTCAAAGAGAAGGATACTAACGAAAGCCGAGTTTATATATTATAGTCGAGACGCAGCAAGAAATCAGTGCTGAATGAATTATGCCCTGGAGTTCCTTTGATTGAATTGTCTATGTAATGAGGAGTGACAAATTGATTTATTTGGTTGAATAACAGTTGTTGATTTGTGGCTTATAAGATGAGTAAGGCAATATCGTTAATACATACTATTGCATCAGTAGTGTAGCACAGTAGTATATAGCACCTAGCTGTAATTTAATTTAACATGCTTTGTCGTTAATACCAGGATATATCTGTAATGAATTGAAATATATTATGTTTCTATAAAGCTTTTGAATTGTGGTCAGATTTTGTTTTATTTTATTAGCGAGGTAACTACATAAAAAATAACTGTTCAACACTATTTATAAAACAATTTATAATACTGACATTTTGAAATACTGATAAATTTGAAATAATTTAAG
Source organism: Coelogynopora nodosa (assembly GCA_034780555.1). Classification (NCBI taxonomy): domain Eukaryota; kingdom Metazoa; phylum Platyhelminthes; order Proseriata; family Coelogynoporidae; genus Coelogynopora; species Coelogynopora nodosa. The sequence continues at coordinate 12,569 of JAUZND010008809.1, forward strand.
TATCCGTGTAATTATATCTTTTGCATTTTGTCCTGTGACAGAGCATGATAAAGTAATAGTTAACAGATAATCTGTAAAAATAAAACAAAACTAGAACTACAAATGCCAATTTTATTCAATATATGTTGTTAGACAAAATTACTACTAGAAATCGGAAAAGATTAAACTTTTGTTTTGGTTAGTGCAATATTATTAGCACATGTTAGCGCAATATGCATAACGTTATTTCGAATATCTGCCAATACATTATTATTATATATTTATATATATATATATATATATATATATATATTACAAATTCATTTTATATTATTAACTATATATGTATATAAAAACATTCAAATTGATAACATATAGGAGTAACACCGATTTGGATAATCTATTGCTAAATGAAAAATTGGCAACAGTATGTCATTTAGTTTAAAAAATAGCGTGCAAAAAACATTCCATGTCGAACAAATATGCATTATGTGTTTACTATGTTTAGTTCAATAAAAATAGTAAAAATTGTTTATTAAAATTAAAATGTCATAATCGAAAAGTCCATTTTTATTTTTCGTAAATGAAACTGGTAAAAATGAAAAAAATTGTTAATTTGATATAATATATCATATTCAGCTTTTAAAAAGAAAAGTACACTCAAGTTTAAAGTATGGAAAAACATTTTTTTTAATAAATTTGTTTACTAGTGTTTTACACCTTGTTTACTTTACTCGTATTGTTTTCAAAAAGTCTTAATATTAATAAAGTAATACTTGTATTCATATTTAAACAGCTGACAAAAACAATAATTTTAAACTTGTTATTATTTTGCAAAGGAATTGAAATAAAATGGTAAACTAGAATTTAAGCAGTTTATTCCAATTAATCCTCTAGTGCAAGAAATATGTTAATTGTGTACAGTATATTCAAATACATTATTTACACATTTATTGCATTGGACTCTATTCATTGCATTGCATTCATTGTAATTATATTACAATATATGCTGAACGAGTGTGTACTTTGTACACAATCGATATATATTATTTGACAATAATAGATTTATGACATATCCTCGAAGCATTCTATTATATATTTGATTTTTACAGAAGACTATATCATAACTATATGAAAAGCACAAATTTTCAAAGACTACATTTTTGGTGTTTGGCAAAAATTTATCTGTCCAAACTATCGAATTAAGTTGTATATTATTTAATTATATTATTTTAAAAATAGCATTGGAATAATTATAATTTTTCCATTTAATTGCGTTTAACGGTTTTTTTAAATGAAATGTAATAATAGAATAATTTCACAACATTTATTTTTTAACGTTATTAATTCATGACTTTCAATATTTTTACATTGCAAAATGTATATTAAGATGATGTTTGATTATTACGACCTTTGATGATTTCTTTAAATGCGATTTATATAATTATAATGTTTTAATTAAGTCTTTTCCCTTTATAACTAAATTTTTATATGACCTATTAAATTTTTATAAATTTTAGTATTTCGGCTCTTCACAAATTATGTGAGCTTGCTATTGCTTATTATGTGAATTAGTTATGACCCTAATTTTTAGTCTATATTTTTAAAAATTAATATATTGCATCTTATATTTTAACTTATGAAATACAGTATTTTTTTAAATATTGTTCTATCGATGCCGCTTTAATAATATAAAGGAGTATTAAAACACAAAAACATAAAGAAGAATTCTTAAAAACAGTAATTTATATTTAGAAATTAATATAGTTCCCAGGGGCGTTTCTATAATTTAAAAAAAGGTTGATTCAAGTTTTTAAAAGGTCACTTTTGTTTGTCCAACTTTATTTTTGAAAAGGGCAAATTTTGTCTCACTTATTTAGGGGGGTGGGGGCAGTTTGAACCGTCGAATCTCTACAATCTAAATTCGCTACTGGCTGTCATGTATGATCCCATTCAAATGTTGTCATGTCAATTATTGATTATGACACTGTTATTTGACACATGGAATAAAATCTTGGTTTAAGGGCATAATTCAGTTTTATGTTGACGTGTTTTTATCGGTATCATTCATAACTAGTCTTAATAGCTGTGTTTTCGCGCGTTATCGCATCCATGCTACGCTTCAAGCAATATTGCTTAAAAACACTGTATTTCTAATGATGTATATAGTCTACAACATATATGACCTAATGAAACAGATACACACTATACAAGCATACAAGTAACTGTATGCTATATGTACATAGAGAACATGTTAGAATTGCATTATTATTAAATCAAAACTCAGTTATACTATAACATGTTTATTAGTTCAATTCTTATTCTTTATCGAATATTTATTTTCAGGTAATATAACAGCCCCATTATTTATATTTAATTGTATGCTATGTCGTATTTGCTTAATATGTTTAACACTAAAAATGACTTACCCCCCATTTTTACTAGTGAGTTATAAAGGATTAAAATATTTATTCTCCATTAAAGTTATTTTATCTTTTAAATAGAAAGTATGAATGCTAAATCGAAACGTTTTTAAATTCCAAAATTTATCGAACTATAGGTATGAATGTTTAGTATTGAAAAGTTCTATCCTTTTTCCCATTACAAATTACGATTTATTAGGTGTATTGTTTTCAAAGTCTTTTGGAATAAATCATATTGATAACATTTTAATATGTTCACATATATTAGGAATGTATATTTTACATTCATGTATTATAATTAGAAGTAAACCGTCAACAACTCGTAATACTCAAATTGAAAAATAGTAATCACAATGATTTATAACAGTTTTTAGAATTTCGTTGAACGATATGTACATCGTATGTAATTCAATAATCAGCATATTAATAAAAATTGAAGTCTCTTTATATATTTTTTCAAAATTTTGAAATAATACTTGAAATCGTTAATTTGATAAAATTGATTTATTTAGTTATTAATCAAAATATTTCATTGATGAATTTTTGAATATTGACATATTTTTTATTTTGACCTAAATTAAAGTCATATTCATATATTTAATTAAATAAAATATTCCAAGAAAAAAAATCTCGGTCTACTGTAATTTTAAAGAAGAAATAGAGTAAATAAGACATCGTTTTATACAGCTCAACTTCTCTGCAACTATCTGTTTTATTAAATTAATTAATATTAAACACATGTTTTAATGATAAAAACAATTGTTTAGTGATAAAAATATGTTTTTATTAATAAAAACATGCACGTAGTTATTAACACACTGTATTTAAAAAAACCCTTCTCGACCACCAAACGCTTCAAGTGCTTCAAGTGTTGGAATCCATGTTATATTTATTTTCAATCAATATATGATAACAGTTATTGTCAGCTTCTGAGTTATCAAATCGTTAATCATTACCACTTGCATTCTTTTCATCAAACCATAGATATTGTGGAACCTTTTGTCACGTCAGGAAGACAACTTTCACACGTTCAATAGATATATTTTCGTGACTAATTCAAACGAAATGTAACAAAACGCATAAGTCCAATTTAAAAACAAATATAATAATAATGTTTAATTAACAATGTTTTTAGCCGTGAACCAGTCATAATACATACCATCCCAATACCACCAAAAGACCAAGAAAGTTTTCGGGTCACTGCTGAAAACCAGACAAACATCTGCTGCACATTTTTTGCAGTTTTCTCCTTTGGGTAGAAATAAATTTAAATATATATATATATATATATTTTATAATAATAATAAATTTAACATATTTAATGCCATATATATATATATATATATATAACCACTTGCATGAATTTCACTATTTTGATTTTTATTTCTATTAAAAAAATTTATTTAAAAGTTTATTTTAATCATTTGAATCGTGAGAAAGATTTTGATAAAAAATCTAAATATTACAATTTTAATAATTCAATCATTTCATTATAAATTTTGGATCTTAAATATTATCAAAAACTTATCAAAAAATTAAAACTAATATCTGCAAACGTGATCATTTACGATTATTATGCAAATAATGTTCATACGTTTATTCAAAGAATTTATTAAAAAATAGTGGTAAAAATGTGGGATTCTGTGATATGGACTGAAACATATCTAAAAATTATTGGGATAGTTATCCATTTCTCTTAGTCGGATCTGTAATATATAATTGTATATATATATTATATAACAATTGTAAAATAAATAAATATTGCGTCTTTCAGTCCTTCAAGAGGAATACTGGAATAAAATGTTAACTTCTTATATTATTAATTAAAAAACGAAAAGAGTGCAAAACGGATTAAAAATAGTTTTATTGTGGTTTTTCTTTTGCACATTAAAAATGATTAATATAATAAATAATTATTACCATAATATTTTCGTTGATGTACAGTGAGTTGATTTCAGTTTCACTGTTTTAGAGTTAAAAAGTAAAACTGTAACATATCTAATAAATTCAATTTAATTTTCTTTAAAACTGTTAAAATGAAGAGAAGTGATAAATAGAAAATATAGAAATTAAATGCCAGGTCGAAAGTTATTATAACTAAAATTCACATAAATTTGTATTTTTATTTACATTATGCATACTTGTTTTCAACAATTATAATGCAGTTATATTATAAAAATTATAATTTGAATTATTAAAAAAATTAATCCGATAACTTATCGTTCACTAACAATTTACATTAAGAACAAACAATTTAAGTAATGTTAATTCAAAACATATAAACGATATATTGACAATAAAAATGAAATTCTTCGAGAATTTACTAGTTTATATTTATACTAGGGCACGGAAATCGCGTTGATTTCCATTCTGCTTCTCCTTCGTGTGTATTGAAAACGTTGTCTGGATCTTCTTTTTGGACTTTTAAGAAAATATTAATTATATAAATTGAAGCAGGTCATCCAGTACTGGTGGAACGCCTCGCGCCAACAACCCAGCACCTAATTTAATAAGCCCGGTCGCGGTGTCAAATTGAAGGCAAAGTCGTGGCTTTGTCGAGACTGCAGTTTGTTAACGGTCACTTATTCAAGAAATTCTTGTGATTTATTTTTTGTAAAAAAATTTAAGATGATTATTGGAGGGATGGAGAAAGGCATATAGAGAAAGATAGATAGAAAAACGTAGATAATAATTTTTTTGGTTAAACTTTCGTCAGGTGGACACATACCATTGAATTTTTATTACAATAAATTATACAGTTATTTTTTTAGAGTGCATTTTCCGATGTATATATATATATACCAACTTTAATTAAATTTTTATTTAAAGCAATTAGTTAAGCATATTTTTGAAATTGTGCTAGGAATCTGATTCTGTTTTTGAAAAATATATTTATATTTTTATGATATCTGCTGGTAATATTTTCAACAACAAACTATTTTATTAATAAAATAGCATATTTGTAACGTCTAATAATTGTATTTAGAATTTGTGAAAACTTTTTTAAATTTAACATTTTCAAGGACAATTATGTAATAAATATTATAAATAATTTTTTTGTCATAAATATCACTTTAAAAATTTGAAAATTGAATTAAATTTAACAGAATTACATCAGCATTTTTATAAATAAATTTCATTGGTAATTTGATTATACAATTTGTAATTAATATTAAAAGTTCCCCATGACTTTTCAAAAAGCAATTTTTTAAGTTTTAAAATAAAGTGAAATTATAACATCACTGCTACCAATCCGTACTACCAATTATATATATTTTTTACAGAATACTTATATTAACTATTTAATACACATTTGAACATTTTGTCTATGTCAGATGATAAATAAAATATGAGTATTTTAAAACTTTTTAAAATTAACCACAGCTTCATAAATTATAAGAATATTTTTAACGACCTTTTTTAAACAAATTTTGATGATATTTACACAAATGATATATGAGACAAAAGTAAATTTTTAATAATAATAATAATAATAACTTAGTAAATTTTAATTCACTATGATGTTGATTTATATCTAGAATTTATATTAAGCCTTTTTCAAAGAATAGTTTATTAAAGAGTAAAATTAAAAAACCTAATTCAACTTAAATTAAAGCAAAATTACAAAAAATTTAAAATTATATTAATTTTGTACTTGATGACTTTAAAATAATTGTATAAAGTGTATTGGTTGTCTGATAGAAGATGAAATGAAATATAAATATGAAGATGTTATAGGTAGTCTTTTAAAATCAAATTAACTTATAAGAAACGCTTAGGATTTGTCTACGCTTCTCGCACTTTTATTGAATTTGAAAACATTTCCTACGTAACCTTTTTTAAATAGTATAAACACTCAACATCAGTAGTATAGGAAGGGTGGATTCTTACACACCACTTGAAATTTGGCCATGAATTTTGACCTTCAACCCCACCCCCCCTGCACTCTTTTTTACGATCCGGATCAGTATGCGGAGGGGGGAGAGAAAAAAGTCAAAGGTCATGGTCAAAGGTCAAATACTGCGTCTAGAATCCACCCTTACTATACTACTAACATTATTTCTTAAGAGAATTAATCAAAGTTTTTAAACATAACGTATATTACTCAGCAGCAATTCTTTGAAATTTAAAACTTTTGTGAGGTACCACTTGTATTAATATTTGTAAGGTTAAAATTAAAGTTAGTTAAATTAAACACAATAATGTTATTTTATAAAAAGCATAAAAAAGTTTTAGAACCAAATGTTAAACACATTTGTAAAAAAATTACAATTGGCAAAAAAATTTCTTGTTCTTTGTTTGCATACTATATTGTATATTTAAATACATATTAATAAAATAATACATATTAATACATATAAGGGACATTTTAAAGTGTTAACTAAGTTATTTACAATGACGAGGTCACTGCACTCAATAGGTGGGACTTTGAACTCTAGTGGCTACGTACACGACGGTCACTGCGCTTAATTAATCATGTTGTAAGACACTGGTTTTGTTTCTGTAGAATTAGACAAAAGTAAGCAATGGTAGTAATATTCAATTCCGAGAAATATCATTATGATTACATTCAAATCAACCTGAACCAGGTTTAAGATAATTTATTACAGTTGAAGTAACTACAGCTTTTAGTAGATGTGCCTATAAGATATTATAAGACTGTCTAATATCATTTTACAATTATGTATGCAAGTTTTATACAATAAACATTATATCAACATTATAAGAGTGCACACCACTTATATGTATATCGTCCAATTTGCCTTTTTAGCTGAATGTTTATATTAATTATCTTAAAATCTGTTTAGATCTACTAATTAAGTAACCGGTCAATGTATTTTAGTTATTTATATTTACTGTTTATTTATATATTACATTTAATTCGATTTAAAAAAACTTTTATTATAATAAAAAAGTAGTTTATATGATTTTCATGAAAAAAAGTTTCATAAAGAAACAAAAACATATTTAAAAACAATAGAGATAATGTAAGAATTATTTAAATAAATATCCCTAAACTTCATATAAATGAAAAATAAAAATAACCACATTTTTGCTACAAGATTGCTTATAGCAAACAATTAAAGGCTATCTTCATACCAAAAATAATGGAAATAATATAAATATACAATTTGTAAATGTGGAATGTTTAACAATGGTACAAATATATGTTTCATGTTAGTTTTAAGAAAATGCATTTAATTTTGTTATATATTTACGTATCTTTTATAACTTAATTTTCTTAATAATTATTTATAAACAAAATAAACAGGAAAACAAATATTAGTGAAAATTGTGCGCAAATCTTATAAGTTAGGATTAAAGCTAACAAGTTAATAAATTATGCATCAATTTTAAATGTACTTTTTATGAATTTGTTGTAAAATATGTAAATAATACACCAATATTGAGTTATTGTTATGAATAAATAGTAAACGAAACAGATTGTTACCTGACTATATTCTGGGCCATTTTTAACATTAAACTGTCCATGATCAAATTCCTTAGAGAATTATGTGCGCAGCAGTATGTGTTTAGCCTTCTGTTTTTATGTGTTATAATATACCTAAATTAAACTCTTGATATTGTACTGATTCATGAACACAATTACGCATTTAAAAAAATGTATGTTGGTGAAATCTACGAGTCATTAGTGAATTAAATCAATACAGTAGAGTTTTTACATGTCTCTGATTGTAATCATTGTAAAATTTCATTTTTAGTTGTTAATATATTCATTGAAATAATAATTAAATGACACCTCTCTGTTTTGAATATGTTAGCTTCATTTTTTAATATATATGAATGTTGGCTGTAGTTATAGAAATATTTTCATTTAGTATGTTTCAATAAGCTGTTCACTAGGCATATACTAAATATTTCAAACAATTAGTGACTCTGGAAAATGTTGACTATAACAAAAACATATACTAATTATACCAAAAAAGCTAACAGAAGTTTTCCGTATGAAGTGGGTCTGTGATTTCCTTAAAAACCTTTATAAATGTAGTGTGTATTTGTTTGACAACAGGCAACAATAAGAATAATGGTAAACATAAATTATATTGAATAATAATAAAAATAAAGAGTTATAATAATGAAACAACTTAAATTATGTAGGGTGTATTAACGGAGTGATCTAGTTAAAAGAGATTATCCATAGTGATTTTGTTATATAATCTCATGTTATTTTGATTCGGAAATTTACTGTTGGTTTAACCGAAGTTTTACAGCCAACTTTTTTTTAAAGGCGAGAGGTCATGTCGCTTATTTAATTGTATGGTAAACAATAAAAACCCTTAATTTATGAAAACTTTAACTTAGACTTGGTCACCACCATAAGCAGCAGATATAGACATTTAAATATTAATAAGATATATAGGTTTTATGTATTTATGTATTTATTGAGACTATAGCTAACGAATTATTATTGTGAAGCAAAATCGATTTTTAATTAAATATTGCAAATTATGTATTTAAAAGTTGTCTATTTAACAAAATTAGTGTTACATATTTTCTATTTATAAAAAAAATAATACATTTTATATGTTTCTAATGAAGCATGGTAATTAGGATTAACACTTTAAACAACAACGTGAAATTATATTTAATGTAGGCCTATACTACTATAATATATTAAATACAATTTCGATTCAATTGTCCGTGGTAAATCTTGAATATTGTGTTTTATACCATATTTATATACCTATTTATTATAACTGTTATAGTTAAAGAATTGGGTCTTATTAGTTGATTAAGTATTTATTTATTATATTTTTCTTTTAACATTTTTTTCGATCTTTTAAGTACGTGTTTAGCGTTTAAAGAACTATTACTTAAAATTGTACTTTCTTTTTTGGATTAAATATGAACATAAATAAATAAAAACGATAGACTCTTGTCATTACAAAGACAGCTACGTGTAATAGATATGTACATTTTGATAAATTGCATTTAGCAGATATACTATTAACAATTATCTTTGTAATTAATTTGTATAATATGTAAATAAGCAGAAAAGACAAACACTATTATGATTATATATTATATTTTACATATATGCTATTAAAAACCTATTTATCTTTTTAACGAAAACAAACATAGTATTACACAAATAAGTTGTCTGTAGAGTGAATCTCAATTGTATAGGCTATGCCTGGGAAATAAAGTTGCACTATATATTTTAATCGGGGTTAAATATCTTTGGCAACTGCAAAGTTGAAGACACCTTGGAATTAATAGAGACAAAAACAATACAGCTTTTCAAATAAATAATTTATCGGGCTTTTTTTCTATACTTTATCATTGATATAGATTATGGTTTTATAAATTTGGGAAAATGACATTGTTGCTTTATTATTAGGGAGTGTTTTAAATTATTCCGATAATGTTGAGCAATACTAAAACACTGCTTTCTCGATGTTGAACATCTAATAAGGATTTTACCGAGGCGTTGCATTTAAATCAGATTTTTATGATTAAATTGTACAACTAAAAAAAAATATAACTTTAACTATTATTTTGTATAAAATGTTAATAATGAGGCATGCAAAATTACATTTTCGTTTTTATTAAATGGTTTTGTGGTTTGGATATATTGCAATACAAATCAAGAAGTCCTTATTTTATCCATAAATTTAAATAATGTAAACTATAAAATCTATTCTAATCTAAAAAGTTATCGAACATATACAACTTTAACAGGTTATGATGAAAAAATACAAAATAAAAATAATTATTAATAATTTTATAATGTAATTTCCAATTATGAATTTATTTCTAAATAAGATATATATTATTTTACTTTATAATTTTTTGTTGTTGATAAATTTGTGATTAATTGATTATCCAGCAGATTTTTTATTATTGTAAGGCGTAAAAAGCAATACTTTAGAAAAAATTAACTAATAAGTGTCAATTTATATATGCTTGCACTCAACAGCGTCAACCCGCTTACGCGATATAGGTGAGAGTTCAAAGTTTAGATCGAGGTCTGATTAAAATATATATATATATTCAATAAAAGCATCAGTTTCAAATGCATTTATTATTCGATTGTTTTGGAAAAAATAATTTAGAATCTTCACCTTAATTTATACTTTACTAGTAAATATAATTAAAAAATGTCACAGCATATATTGGCGACTTATTTATTACCAATTCTCTAACAGGTTCTCTATAACAGTTTTCTAACAGTATGTGCTTCAAACGTAATATATGCTCTGTACATTGTATAAAGTACATGTGCAACGTGTGCGATTTAGAAAAGCCGCATGTCTGACATTAATCCACATATGTCACCGTTCGCTATAACCAAAATCATAGTAAATAATTATGGTGAAATTATATATATATATTTGTATACTACATGAATAACATATAAAAAATCTTTACTACAACTTTTACACAGAATGTGAAAGGATAAATGTACAGTTTTTATGCTTAATTACCTGTTTGCGTACAATTTAATTTCAATACTGTGGGGAAATTGTCACGTTTCTATATTTATTAACCACCTTTAACTGTTTCACTAAAATGTTCATTAAATTCATTCAATGTTTCAGTTTTAGTTTGATTTTTTTATCATAATCTGAACATGTTCAAAATATGAAATATTAGATCAGAGAATAAGAACAAAAAATAGTCATTATACTGATTGAAATGTTAAAAAAAGTTTTATGCGCTTAACTTTATTATTACTACGTCGCTTTAAACATTAAAAACAGTTATTCTCACTTATTTCAAAAGACATCTAGTTTGACATCATAGTTTACATTTTACTGAGCAGTGTTTTCACAAATTAAAAACTATGAAAATCATTGTTGGTATATGGGCTTCAAATATATCTACACCAATATAAAAATTGTAAAACTAAATGAAATTTATGAGTAAATTTTTAAAAATAAATTCAATTAAATATTTTTATAATATGTCCTATTGTAAAAAAATATTTCTGGATAAATTACTTGTTGACAATAATTTATATAACAAAAACACTTACCGAAATCACTATTGCAAAATTTTTGTTGAACTGTGTTAGTTCCGCAGGTACAAAAGGTAGGCCGGGAGGATCTCAATGATTGCATATTCAAGTTAGCCTCAATCGAAGTCAAGAAAATTAAACTGGCGGCGAGTTTGAGAACTGTGGCAACACTTAGCAGACGAAACCTTATTGACATGAGATGCAGCGGACTGCCCATTCTAGTTTAGGGAAGTAGGAAAAGCGTGGTGTGGATACCGAGCTTCGATAACTGGGGGCCTCTGTGGGCATTTGTCGGTGATGGGAAAGGAGAAACCATGGAGTCTGACGGTGTTCTGTGGAAGAAGAAGAAGAAGAAAAGAACTAGAAGATAAAGAGAGAGGGAGAGATAGAGAGTGAGAGTGGGAGTGAGAGAGAGAGAGAGTGAGAGGGAGATATAGTGTGTGTTTTATTACAAGAAACAAAAAGAAAAGTGAACTAATGAACAAATCAGAGTCAACTTTTCGATTCTCGCAGTGTTTATCTTCTTATCCTGACAAGTTCCACTGTTGCTCACTTCGATGGCTCGGTCTCCAATTCAGAAAGAAATTTAACTCCAGTGTGCTAACCAGCAACTTGCACGCTTTGCATGAATATTTACTGCCTTGCTCTCTGGAGTTTTGCAATTCGCCGTTAAAAAAAAGAACAGAAAGCTACTAAGGCAGGAATAAGGGGAGAGGAATAGAGGAGGAGAAAGAGAAAGAGAGATATAAATATATAAAGCTGTAGACCTTATTCAAAGGCTGCAGTTAAGGATCACTTGTTGGCGTTTTCTTGTGGTTTACTGAACTAACCGCTTAATGGCGGCAGAATAAGTTGAATGGGACAGGCAACCAGCTACACAAACTGGTCGCGCCAGAGGCGGTGTGTTTTGCAAGAGTGAGAAAACGAAAGTGAAGTGTGCAGGAAACGGAGAGAGATATAAAAAGGGAAAAATATTGTTTTTCTGTGATTTTCCCAGACAAGTTCATTGGATGGAAGGAGGAGAAGGTTAAAAAGACAAAATAATTTGTTTGCTTTCAGCGTGCTACCAAATAGAATGGGGTGAATTTATAATTTGTCTGCCGGATTTTCCTCCTTGTTCCAAGAAAAAAAATCGTATCACTGTTGTTATGGTTTGAAGAAAACTTGCGCTATTCCAATTGAATGAGGAAGATTCTTATTATATATCGGACCAGTTGCTTTCTTGCTGTCTCACAAACCGATAGCTCTCTGCTCAAGTCGTGTAACACAAATGATCATTCCAATTCAATAAAACACGAACCACTTATAAAAGACACAATCGATTATTTCCTCGATTTGCCTGGTATAGGTCTACATGGATTTGACGCTTACGAAAGCGCAACAAATTTTAACTAATTGAAACAATATACAGGGTGCATTATTATTTAATATTAAATAGTTTTTAATTGTGTATTATGATATATAGTAACTTAACAAAATGATTTATATTTATATATATATATATGCCCTTTGGACGCACTCAGCTTTGTTTAACCTGCCAATCATAAATGTCGATTTCCAACATGTTTTGACAAAACTTTAAAAAATCATAGATTTAATCAAATTATCGAAAATTATTTGTATAAATAAACATTTATTTAACATCAGTCAAACATTTAACATGAATATATCCTTGTCTCTATACATTATGGCAATGAATATTTAAAAATGTTTTTATATGACTTAAATTACAATAATTGCAATTATCCTATGTAAAATGTTTGTGAATCAGAAGCAGAATATTAATATATATATCTATATATATATACATGTTTAGACCCTTGTTATAACCACAAAGATGAAGTTAAACAGTTAACAATTGTTTCTCTAGATAATAAATAAAATATGTTGTATTCATAATGAAATTAGGTGAATTTACAGTACTATCAGATCCCAAATAAAAAATAAAATTAATTGAAAATTGTAATTTATTGCAGTAAACTAAATAGAGGGGTATTTAGAAATATATAAAAAAGATAGAGTATTTTCTCTAGTCGCTTAATTTGTTATCGAAAGATATATTTTAAATGAGTATTTCATGCAATATTCCTTGCATACTAGGTAGAATGCAGGCAAGAAGCCCAATAATATTAATTAAATATTACAATAAAGTATTTAGAATTAAATTGATTAATTAGTATTATACAATTATAATAATTTTAATAATAATACAAAACTGGAAGTTATAAATATTATTTGTAATGTAATTATGTTTACTTATAGGATATACAACAATAATGTAATTGATACAACCAGTACCTTGTAATTGATACTACCAGTACCTTGTAATTGATATTACCAGTACCTTGTAATTGATACTACCAGTACCTTGTAATTGATGCTACCAGTACCTTGTAATTGATACTACCAGTACCTTGTAATTGATACTACCAGTACCTTGTAATTGATACTACCAGTACCTTGTAATGGATACTACCAGTACCTTGTATTTATGTCTAAATCATAGTAATGCGTTGTTACTATTACTGGGTTATTCTTATTATTATCAAATGACTAATCAATCTTAAACCGATTGAACCAAGGAAATTTTTGCTATCTATATTATAAATTCCAAATAATTTTTACTATCTGCAAATTTGAATAATATCCATTAAATATAAAATTAATGTTCATTTTACAATCCAAAACTTTTTAAATTCACTGAATACATTTATTATTTATTTCATTACTTGTGCATTTATCAAAATCTGTTATAAAATGTTTACTAACATTAGTTTAATTATAATATTTATACAATTTACGATTAATATTTGCTTAGTTTATTAATATGCATTATTAATATATATTTAAAAATAACTTAACTGAAATAAATGCAAATTAAATTAAATTAAACTAAATTAAATGTTTATAAAAAAAACGAGAACAACTTTGCGAAATAACAAACTTTAAGAATCTTTGAAATGGTAAGAAGTAGATCATTGTATGTGATTAATTTTGATTTTAATAGTGGGCCAACCCTATTGCGGACCATAGCATTCAGTATTTAAATGTCTATGAATTATAAAGTTTTTATTTCTTTCACATTTCTAAGAATTTCGAAATAATAGATCTATTTTTCTCAATTATTAAGATGAAATATGTATACGTCAAATAAATATATAAATTGTAAGATTTCAGAGATTTGAGACTTAAACATTAAAGTTCTCAAAATTCTTAGAAATTCCATAGAAAAAGATTTAACTTCTGGAGATTTAGTTTCTGAACGCGGTCCACTGCATCATACAAGCGACTACGAAAGTGGTTGCGTTGCCAATGCACCTTCCTTAACAAAATGTTGATATACTTACAAAGAATATTAATATAACAAGTGTCTATTGCGAAGACACAAATAACATGCTAATTAAATATAAACATAACATTCACATTATAAATTCATTTTTAAATGTTTAAATGTATTTTTGTTCACCTGTTTTGTTTCATATTTAAAATTTAGTATTACAATTTTTTAATTTTTAATTTTAATATTTTTAATACTACATTTTTCTGATTCTACCAATAAACTATAGTTTTAATAGTAAACGTTCACCTAAATACGTTTTGGATGCAGTATACGTTTAAAATGATGTATATTTTAACCAATATCAAATTATTGTCACTATTATATAAATATATCAACTTCATTATTATATAGTGCTGGATAACTCACCTAACAAAATTTTTAATTAAACAATTTTCGAAAGTATAATTACAGTTACACAGTTGTAAACAAACTATTATATATTAATAATCTAATAACAAGAATAATAGCAAACTACTAAAATATTTAAAATGTACACATATGCATCTCGAAGCGCATTCAAACCCAAAACACATACACACGTGTGTATATATATATATATATATATATATATATATATGTGTGTGTGTACATTATATATAGGAAGGAAGCGATATTAGAATAAAGTAGGCATTAGTCTTCAAGGCTTAACATTTAGGTTGTAAATTGGTATGGTTGATATTATCAAAGTTAAAAGTAAATTTTGAAAAAGCAAAAGTAGAGGCTTCAACGATTTGTCAAAAACGATTACATTAATATGTCGAGATGGACTGTGCAGCGGTAGCGATCCACACATATATGTCGCATCGAAATAATGTTTTTTAAGTCACTGTAATTAGCGTAACTTAAAATTAGTAATTAATGTGTAAAGCGTAGTGTATGATTTTCAATTTAGTTGACAGATATTACAGGCTTCTTCTGAATTTGTTATACATATAATTAAACCCTTCGAAATATAGGCTAAAACACTTTCCCCCTATCCCCCTGAGATGAGACTATACGTCCAACAAACATATCATTTAAACATGTTCCGAGCTTTTTGGAACCAGATTAATACCAAATTAACTGCTGCTACTTTTCAAATTAATGACAAATAATGTAATATTTCACAAATAGCCTACTTGCATCCTTTTGGATACAAGAATAACATCACCCAAAACTGTTCATTCATCAGGCGATAGTCTTTGGGTGTATATTATATTTATCTATTATATATATATATATATATATATATATTATATAAATGTAATGCTCACCAATAAGTACGAACAATTATTGTATAACACTAATTTTGTTTTTTGAATATAAACTATGTTTTTTAACTAATTTGATAGTGCTGAATACGAATCTGATATTAGTTTTGCTCCAATGGATCTAGCTTTTTTTTCCTAGTCATAGACCCCATTTTATTGTGTTTTCAGACTATTTATAATTTTTGAGAGCTATCTGTCATTCACTATCAGCTTAATAAAAGCTATTTGGAAATGCCAACTGCATTTCATTATCATTCGGTAGCTATAGACATAAATATCAACATAAAAATGATTTGGAAAGTCCAAATACCTATAAATAGATTTGGAAATTCCAAATAAATTGCATTATAATGGTGAAGTATGTGTGGCTTTTTCCCATTGGTTAACATTATGGAAGTTATTTGGAAAATCCAATATTATTTTATTGGGTATAAATATGTATGTAATTCATGCTTATCCATAATTTTGAATTATGTCACGCTCTTGTCTGAATAAAGCCGATTCATTTTGTTATGTGTGTGGTGAATATATATTCAAAGGAAGAGATTGCTCTATTACTCCATGCATTAAAGTTGCATATGAAGAGTATTTTAAATGCAAGGTTGGTGATCAGGATAAGTCTTGGGCTCCTCACAAATGCTGTGCTAATTGTGCTTCTGGACTTCGTGGATGGATGAATGGTAGTCGAAAGTCAATGCCGTTTGCAATACCTATGATCTGGCGAGAACCTAGAAATCATTCTACTGATTGTTATTTCTGTTTAACAAATGTTCGTGGAATAACAGCTAAAACAAAGAAGATTCTTCAGTATCCTAATTTAGATTCAGCAATGCGCCCTGTTCCTCACTCTGAAGAGCTTCCTATTCCTGTGGCAGTTACATCTGCTTCTGAAGAACAAGAAGCAGATGACAAATATAATGAGACTAATAGTGACAAAGAATTTGAGCCAACTGATGTTATAACAAAAACACCTCAGCTTATCGATCAAGGAAATTTAAATGATTTGTGCCGTGATCTGAATTTAAGTAAGAAGCAGTCAGAATTACTTGCATCAAGATTGCAGGGTTGGAACTTGCTAGCGGAAGGTGCAAAGGTAACATCTTTGAGACATAGACAAGATGGATTTGTTGAGTATTTTCAGATGGAAGGTACCCTATGCTACTGCTCTGATGTAGAAGGCCTTTTTGGTGAACTTGGTATTGCTCATGAAACAGAAGATTGGAGACTTTTTGTAGATGGCTCAACTTTGAGTTTGAAAGCGGTTTTACTTCATAGAGGAAATAAATACCCTTCAGTACCTATTGGTCATGCAGTGCGAATGAAAGAGACATATGAAAATTTGAAGCTGTTGTTGCAGAAAATTGAGTATCAGAAATTTAAATGGTCTATCTGTGCTGACTTTAAAGTCATTGCTATACTCCTTGGTTTGCAAGCTGGTTACACCAAATTTTGTTGTTTTTTGTGTGAATGGGATAGCAGAGCAA
>JAUZND010008820.1:0-21941 GCA_034780555.1 Coelogynopora nodosa
GTTTCGGTTTCGGGGGGGTTGACTCATTTTTTTAAAGATTTAGTTTCGGTTTCGGTTATCGAGGGGGGGGGGGGGTTGAAGTAGAAAGACCACTCCCATACTACTCACGTTCTTTTCAAATCCTAAACATCCGCACAAAACAAATCAAAAATATAAATAATTATTATTACGTATTTTAAAATAATCTCTGATTTTATTCAAGGTTTAGTCAAACTAATCAATAATATTATTTATATATATAGCATTATTAAGAACTATCGTTTAATAAGTTTATAAGTTTATCATTTAATAAGTTTAAGTTTCTTTTATATGGGCCAAACTAAAATAATGGCTTCCGCAAATATATTTTACAAAATTTATAAAACAATTAATTTTTAACGCCTTCTAACATATAAGGTTTGCACAATTAATCGTTACAATTTAGTAATATATTACAATAATTTTTGTTATATGCAGAGGCTTAACATTATAAGAAACACCAAACGTAGGTATATTATAGTGTATGAATCAAAGTGATCCACCGGTTTAATTATTTACTATTCAAAATCTACAATAGGTATCGCTTTAATACTAGTACATATTAATTAATACTATATATAAATAATAATAATGAATACATTACGATACAAATCGATATATTATCGTCTTATTATAAATATATGAATTTATACATCTTATATTACATCGTGTTTACCATAGAGATATAATAGTTGTACTAATATTATAGACGTTGTAATAATATATAGTTATCATAGTTATAATATATAGTTGTTCATTAATATAGATAAACAATTTTATATCTATGGTATTTATGCATATAATTATTATCTCATTCATTGAAAATTACTCATTTTTACAATCAAAATTTTATTGGTTAGATATTTTCAATAAAAATAATGTCTATTAGTCTATAGCATTTGATATAGTTTCATTTCTGTAACAGCCAGTTTTGTTTTTTAACGTCTTCGTCTGGTAAGAACTGCAACTACTCAAATTTGTTATTTATTTAGTATAAGGGGCCGATCCAGAAATTTAGTGGGCCCACCGGCGGCACAACATATTCCAAGTGGCGCAAATTGCATTCACATTTCATAAAATTTCTAGGGATTATACCGCACTGTTTTAAGTACTAAGGGCGCAATACTACCTCATTGCCATAGAGGCGCTAACTGACACCCGTAGGGGGCACATGCCTCCTAGACTGTCTCGGGATCGGCCCCTGAGTATGCTGTTATCTGTTCATTTGTTATAGTAATTCAATTTAAATAAATTATTAATAATATATAAACTATTAAAATATAAACTATTAACTAAATTGAAACTATTAACTAAATTAAACTTATTAACTAAATTTAAACTATTAACTAAATTAAAACTATTAACTAAAATCAAAATAATATTCAACATAATAATAGTGCATACTATAATATATTATTTTTTAGATTTAAAATTTTAAACAATACTAGTAACTAACTTATCGTATTCAAAATTTGTATAACTATCAAAAATGGATTTATTTCGTTTCAACTATTCACATATTTATATTCAAGTTATATAAACGTTATATACAAGTTATATTATACATTCTCTAATAATATATAGAATAACATTTTAATTATGGTTGTTTGTTAAATTGATCTACCAGTTGTTGATCATTTGCTACTCAAAATCTAATTTAAAGCTATCGTAATAAAATCTTCAGTATACTGAAGATTTTATTAATAAATAGGCAGGTATACCTGCCTATTTATTAATTCCCTTCATACTGTTTTCATTCTGAATTGGAGTATTAAGTATTTTAAATATAAAATAGTATTGGCTATCGTAGGCTAATATAATTCTCAGTAGGCCTACCAGCCTAATTCTGACTCCTTATATGTTTATATAATATACAATATACAGTAGATATTGATAATTAATACAAGAACTAAAAAGTTTAAAATATACCTTTTTAAATATGTTTAATATTTATCTTTATCAAGAAGCTTTTAAACGTATATATATAGTATATCTGATTCTTTAATTATTTAGTGGCTTATATTTTAGTAAATTCATTTATTGCGTTTACTGATAATTATTATGAAGTTATTATTTACCAAAATAACGAAAAAACATAATTATTTCGTTATCTAATAAATTCTAATTAGTACACAGAATAGACAGTTAACAAAGCATTTATCTGATAGGACAAATTTGTTTATAATCATCGTGAATATATCTACATTATAATGTACTAAATTGATAGAAATTATTTAAGCACATATGTTAAATGTATTTACCTTGTTCTGCTAGGGTTTAATTATAAAGATGCATTGGATTAGTTCACACTTTAGTAGGAAATCGATTTATCAGCCTGTTTTCAATAACGACCACGTATAATAGTTGACCAGCACAATGCAAAATTAATACATTTCCTCATGTAATATTCTTTTTTATTTGTGATATATATTTCATAACACATTTATATTAAATTGCTTTTTCATGTCTCAAATCCACAGAGTCACAAGTCAATTCCACAGTAACGTGCTATAAAAAGCGTTTCATAAACCACAATCGAGCGGACTTGTATAATGACTTATAATGCTGTATATTCTTATAAAAGTATGGGGAAACCGAGCCGAAATCTATAATTTAATCTTACATATATATTTAATCAATATTTTCAACTGACTTGAAAGTTTCCATAGCAGTTTATAATTTTGAAATTCACCGACTTCCAATTATTTAAAAATATAGAAAAGATTTTCATTAAACTGTTCTCTATTAAATGTATTTTAATCTAATTCTATGTAATTATCCTATTAATATATATCTTTATAATAAGATGTTTCGATTGAACTGTAATTAAAATGTACGATATTCTATATTCGCAGTATGGTATATACTATTATATAATATCATGTCGTAATTGTTTATTTTTGTGAATCTATCTAAAATTTATTTATTGCTTTTTAACTATTCACACAATAAAATGAAACTTTCCATAGCAGCTTGAATTAAAATTTTTAAATTGTTTAATTTTAAAAGTCATTGGATGTGAATTATACTTTTTTTTCTATAGGCTAATTCAACGGTTGATACAATTTATATTAATTTATTACTATAAAATTAATATTATAGACATATTACTGGCGTGCCGTTGGATTTTAAATTAAAAATTCCTGTCAGGTTCGCTTCGTGTAATTATTTTTTAATTCCAACAGAATCGATTAGAATAATGTAGATAATTATATTGAAAGGATTATGATCGATTACTATAAATTTTATGCTCAATTTTGTGACCCATCTCTAATCTATTCCGACATCAGTTTAGCATTCGCTAGTCTATTTTAACTTAATCTATATTATAATATGCGTTATGTTATACCAAACGTTAACATATTTTCTAAATAAACGTGTCTTTTATGTGTGTTAATGTTTTAGCCTGAAGTTCCGACACATTCAGTCAATACCACTGAAAGTTTAACATTTTTCTTTTGTCGAAGTCTGGTTTTTAAGTAACTGAGAATTAATGATGATGTTGTATTACTAGTCTTATAAGCGTTTTATTATCGTTATAATCTTTAATTGATCAAGTCATATAGAAACTTCTTTTTTTGCTGTACAAAATATATGTAGTGCACATCATTATTAAACAATGTACATATTTCTACTAAATTTATAACTTATATTCATTTTTCTAATCGATCCTTTTACAGGAGATAGTTAAGTGTGGTTATTACAGATTAATCAATATTTTGATATGACTCGGAAGTTTATTTTCCTAGCAGCTTCAGTTGAAGTAAAGTTTAAATTTCACCGTACGATGAATTATACTTGCTGTATACGGTTGATTCAACGGTTGATACAATAAGAATAAACAAACAATCCATATCTATGCAATTATATATCAACATTACTATAAAATAACTATCCGTATACTGGAGATCTCTGTATAATCATGATTGAATTCTGAGTGGACATTTTTTCACTGTTTATATTTCTTGGGATATATCCGATTATTTGTCATTGGTGCTTAATTAGAGATTAACGTGTTTTTTTAAATATAAATTTATGTTTCTGTTATAAACATATAGGCAATAGTAACCTCGACTTATTTATAGAAAAGCACACCATTTAAAGTGTATAATGTGTGAAATATTTATGACATATACAGGTTTCTTTTACCACGCAACAGATTTCTTAAGTTTATAACATGTTTTATATTTAGATCAAGCAAAGAAAAGGGAAATTTTTAATAATATCAAATATAATTGAGAATATTTTTGTTCGTCTTGTTTAATTAACTTATTGTTTAGTAACCTGTAGATATTTGTCATTTACTTGATCGATGTAAGTTTTTCAAAATTACACGAAGTTTTTCTTAATAAATTTATAAATGTAAACACGGCTAAATAAAAAATATAAATAGATTTTTAGCAATAAAAAGTTAATTTATGACGTCACAGATTTGTACATCTTGTACAGTATTTGTATGTAGCCTACATCTTAATTCATGGTTAAAATATATTAGTAATTTTTTTAAATTTTTCTCACAAATATATTTAAACCATCTATTGACGTGCTTAATTCATGTTTTAAGTTCTAGTGCAAAATTAGTAACTAATTTCTCCTTATACAAGCCCGTAGCAATACCTTTTTCATTGGGTGGGCCACTTTTATAAAAGACACTATTATTTACCAACATTATAAATATTAAATATCGCTATGCTCCCAAAAAGTTAATTTAGTTTAGGTATACATGAAAACATTTATTTTGACTAAAATATATTTTGAAAAAGTAGAAACATTTTAGAAAGTTAGACAAGGAAATTACATAAAAAAATATTGGGGGGCCACGGCCCCCCTGAACCCCCCTGTTGCTACGGGCCTGTTATAAACTTTAAAATTGTAAGGAGGGATTTAATGAAAGATTTAATCAAAACGATGAATATACAAATAATATTAAGTTTTGATCATTTTTCTTTATCTATATTTTATGACCTGATTATGCCATAAACTCCAGTTTGGAAAACTATAGAAAAATAACCATATATGCTATATATTGACCAATATGTTATAACTTTTGTTCTATGCAACCAATTGACTTGATTCTTTTTGCATCTGATTCCAGATCACAAGGTATATATTTCTTGATATATTTTTATAATTATACTACTTATATAAATACGCTATAAGTAGTATAAATGCTATTTGAGTATTATTTTAAATTGCTGGTTATTTTAATAAGTAATTTTATTATTCAAGTTATATAATTCAAGGATATAATTTACGATAAACATATTTTTTATATTTTTTATGTTGCAAGTTTTAGCTACTAATAACGTCGGCAAGTATGAAAACCCAGGGGGGTATAAAATAGATCAATTATAACACAATTTTTTTCTGAAATGTAAAAATATTCAAAATTATATTTGTTATATTTTTTAGTTAAATAAAAGTATTTTAGCCACTGAGTTAAAAAATCAGGGTTAACCCTTTAATTGAGTTTTTTCCCATAACATTCTGTTAATAAAGATTTATAGTTAGAAGTCCAAGTTATGTATTTTTAAAAGGTAGGTATACATAAATTGTATTTTCTATTAATAATAATTCGTATGTAATCATTAACGGAAAATTTTAATTCGATCAATTTTATTGATTTTTATTAGTATAGGTTAATATATATTGAAAGTGCTATTTAACTGTAATTTATTAGAACAAATATTTTATTGCTAATTGCTACTCATTGCTAATTTATCAGAACAATCATTCTTTTCCAATCGATAATCATTTATGGGATACGATATATAACATAGGTATATGTATTATGTGCTGATCTAATACATGTTCTTGTTCTAGTGGCATTGCACTTTGTGAGATATTTATTATTGGGTGCAAATTCAATACAGCACTAATTTGGTAAACAAGAGTATTACATATGATTTAGGCTATAGACAAAGAATCGATATATCGCGGAGACGGTATTCCCGAGTTTTCCAATTAGTCAGTTGGTTTTTCGATTCATCAATACTCCCCTTCCATTTTGGAGCAAGATAACTAGAAAGCGAGAAAGGAGAGGGATCTATATAGACATACGCTGAAGACAGGCAACGCTAGCGTTTCGTGATGGAGTTCATAACTAAATAATGTTAGCTCAAAATTAAGACATAGGCCTACGTCGAGAATTATTTAAGGGTGTTTTTTTTCACTCCAGATAATTATATTCTCTCAATCGACTGAGCTTTCCTTCAGTAAAATTGAAGAATCTTAATTTTGGCATATTTGATTTAAAATGTCTGCAATAGTCGACAGAGAAAATATGAACTACATTTCCCTAACTCAAAGGGACCAACAATCATCGGAAAGTAACCCAACTCACTTTCGTGAAAATCTAAATGACAATCAACATTCTCGTACCTTTACAACTACTCATGTCTTCACCGCATCGCCCAAGGACCACTATAATTTGGTCTACTTTAGTTTAGTTCTTTCCGGGGTCGGCTTTCTCTTGCCGTACAACAGTTTCATCAATGCTGTGGATTACTACATCGACAAGTACAACTCTGGACATATTATGTTTGACTTTACGGCGGTGTATCTTTCCGTCATGCTAGTCAGTGTTATCGTTAATAATGTGCTTGTGGCAAGACTCAACTTCAAGATTCGCATATCTTTCGGCTATATTGTGGCGTTCTGTGTGCTTTTATTTATCACCTTTTTCGACGTCTACTTAAACTTGTTTGAATCGTCCACTTCCTACTCACTCACTCTTATTGCTGCCGGAATTGTCTCGATGGGTTGCACAGGTAATGTATTAATTTATGATCATCCACTTAGCATTGAAAACATTCTCGTAAAAGAAGTTTCAAATTTTTAAATGTACATATTATGTACATAAATGTACATTTCATTGAACATTTTGAATTGAAATATGATTGCCATACCATCACATGAGGCTAAATCTAAAGACATACATTCGGCTATAAAATTTTTATTTGTATCAACAACTTCTGTTAAAACTTTTATCAATAACTCAAAAGCCACAACAAAAGCTGTTTGATTTAAAGTAAATGCATCATAATAAATAATAATTATATTAGATAGTACTTAATATTTATTATATCTTTTTATATATTTTTTGCAAATAACATCCACATAAAAGTGACGACTTGCCTTTATATACAACTCTCACTGCTTATCGAAATTGCATACATGCTAAGGTTATGTATAGTACACGTTTTTGGAAAAACGAATTCGTCTCTTTGGCTGGAGTATATAAATATATGAGGTGTTCCAAAGTTCGTTCATATTTTGTTAGACATCAAAAAGAAACATTACATGCAGATAATAAAATTTAACGTGACATGATTATTAACAATAACGAACTTATTATCATAATTTAAAATTAATATTTACCGATTCAATGACAAGTCAAAAGTTGAATATTACAATAAATCAATATAGTAGTTTTTAATCTGGAAATGAATAAATTTACGATCATAAGAATTACAATTAATAATAACTATTTTATGATTTTGCAATCCCCGTGTAATTCCTTAAATCATTAGTTAACATTAT
The DNA here is from genome assembly GCA_034780555.1 of Coelogynopora nodosa. Taxonomy (NCBI): domain Eukaryota; kingdom Metazoa; phylum Platyhelminthes; order Proseriata; family Coelogynoporidae; genus Coelogynopora; species Coelogynopora nodosa. The sequence goes on from JAUZND010008820.1 coordinate 7,561, forward strand.
TCTACTTTATGGCAGACGCGAAATGTCGACTATGACACTGAAAATGAGGTGCGAAGTGGACGTTTGTTACACCCGCCGAGATAATTGGCAGAATAAAAGAGGTAAAATAGCCTACACCATAACTACACCAGCAACGATTCACTGATAATTGGCCTACAGAAAACTATAACAGTTATTAAAAAATGGCGACTGCATACGTTTCTCATCGGTCCATTACATGGAAAGCACTCAATGATCCGACGATAGACTTATTCCCTGAGAAGGTCTAGGCTTAATGAAGACAGGAAAAAGATAACTCCCTCATCTTCATTAGATCAATCAAGGAAAAACTTTCTGATATGGACCTAGACGACATCTTAATGAAAGTCGTAGACTGAAGAGCATGGCGGAAATGTTCTACAAACCAGGGCCATAACTGACTATTACAATGTAGCCTACTTTTAAACCATTGCTTTTTACCATTAGTAACATACAGTGCATACCAAGAAAAGCTAACTTGTAAGATTGTATCCTGCCTAAAGACATTATTATTTAATCAATAATATTTAAATATGGTGACTTGACTTTGTGACCCTATAATCTTTGTGATCCTAGTTTAATTTATTTACACAAATAGAATATATTATGATAATACTGATGATGACTGTAAGAAATCACATAACTATTGACTTTACAAAGAATATATCCTTCTATAGAATTAAAGAAAAGGAAAAAAATTATTCAAAGTATTTATTATCCTATATACCTACATATATAGCCTATATATTATATTTCTAAAAAAACAATAACAATTTTGCATATTATACAAATTGGGAATCATAAAATTTGCAACAACGAAAGCACATGGCGTATATGCAACTCGAACCAATATATTTAAAATATTGTGTATATATATATATATATTATATATGTATGTCATAATATGTAATCTACTAAAGTATAATAATTAATTAGAAGAGCCTAAATTAATTTAACAAAAGTGTTGCTGCATTTTGTATTTTTATATGTTTTTAATATTAATAATAATTTATTAAAAAATTACGAATAAATAATTCATTACCAAAAAATTATTTCGTATTAACAAAATCCTTAACTAGACACAAAAGTCACAATTTCAAGTTTATATATTTCTGAACATTTTTATTCATGTGAATTCTTACTTGATGCAGAAAATACTTTTAAAACAACTTTTGGCTTTTCATTTCAAAATCTCAGAACTTGTATTGATCACTAAATAACACGTATTTGGTAGCTATGAATGTTGTTAATAAATATGCACTAATTGTTGTGTGACGTCGTCATGTATTTAATTAGAAGACATTCATTTTTATGACTGAAAATAAAATTAAAGGTCAATATTTTATATTATAAAGGAAAATATATATTATGCAATGAAAGTATACTGTTAATTATATAATGTAATGTAGAAAGAAAATATAATAATATAAAATTGTATTTCATCTATTATTTTGTGTAAATTTTCGCTACAATAAAAGTTACATTTAAAAAAAGTATGTATTTTATATAATATAATATTACAATAATCTGTAGACATTTTCAGCTTAATTGTGTAGCAGAAGGAAAACTATTATTATCTACATTATAAATAACTTCATAAAAAGTATATTAATTATATTTAGATTTGTATTGTATGTGGCGGTTCGTTTTATAAAAGTTTTTTCAATTTAAGCTTTCATTTTATGCCAAACCTTAAAAAAACATCCAATACATTAAATTATCTATACTTACTGCTGTCTATTATCATTGCTTTATGTATAATGTTTTTGTTTTGTTTAATGTGATGAACAATTAATTCATGTACATTAAAATAGAATATGTATTAATTATATAACCTAAAGTAACTTAAAATCTTTTGATATTTTATGAGCAATGTTTGCCAGTATTTTAAAATAATTATGTTATACTTTTTAATATATTGTGCCTTTAATATCATATCCGTCGTTTTGAAACATTTTAAATATGCCATTAAATTTTAATAAAACTTTAAAAAGAGAAAAACACTTATAAACTAACTTGATCACATTGTGAAATTTGACGGAGCAATTATAGTATAACTCACTTTAAGATGTTGTGAACCAAATCCCTTCTATCCCTAAACACTTGACTAAAAATCAATATTAAACGATAAAAACTAAAACGAAAATCAATTATTTACTGATAACTTAACTATTACATTATTTTTTGCAAATATAGTAGCAACAGTTAGTTGTCTGAATTGTATGTTCGATTTAAAATAATTTTATTATGTAAATCGACTTTACGATAAAGGATATTAAAATTAATAATTAACTGATTATTATAATATTATTATAACTGATTGATAAATAATTAATATACCTATCCTACAATATATATCAAGTAGAAGATTATAATTTTCCCAAAAGTTTTTTCACTAGAACATTGTTGAGTATTCAAAATTAATAACGTAATTACCATAGAGTAGAGAATATTCCCTGCATTTTAAATATTTTAAACAATATAGACATAAGATAGTTAAAAGTCAACACTCTATCTATCCCTACTCTATGGTAATTACGATATTAATTTGGAAAAAATCTACAACGATATATCGTTTTTACGTACTATAAGAAGTTACGAAAAGAAGATTTTTCATAACTTATTTTAATTTGAAAAGTGAACTTCTCAGTATAATTAGTTAATTATACAAACGACTGTTATTTAAAATTAATTTTACTGCTGATTATTTTAAAATAGCCTATTCTAATCGATATTTAGTTTGATAACTTTCTTGCGACCGTTAACTGAATACCTGCTTTTTATTCATTAACTTTTACTATTGACTTTTCACGTCTGACTCAATTATATAGCGTATATAATAATATAAAAATATCTGGGTCACATGTGAAGCTAAAAATTAAATAAAGAATCTTCCGTTTTATAGAATATTTTAGTTAAAACTATATGGACAGAATAAAAAGAAAAATGTTGATTTCGGAACACTTGCATCCCACTTTTCTACTGATACAGTGAGGTTATACTAGGAAACTGGACGATTTATAAGGAAATATTCGCAGAAATTAAGCAAACTTAGGTTGACAAAGCCCGAAGATGCATAGTTCTTCGAGGACTTCGGTCACTTTGAGGAAAACAATACTACCTTGATGAGATATGGCTATAAAATTACACTTTGGAAAATATAACATTTTATGGGAGCGATATATTGTATATACCCCTAAAAACTAATCGTCACAATTAGTTATTCTTTGCCGTGAGTACTTTTTGAAGGTGGCATCACTTGCTAAGTTCAAAATGATATCTAAACAGATACGTCTATGCGAAGAAACTTCCTGAACTGAATAAGATATTCAATTAAAAGTTCTTGATGTAAGAAATAATAAGCTATAGCCTATACAAACTTACCCAAAACAAAACCGAACATGAACATAAGCACGCTCTACACGTTACAGATCCATTAGTAGAAAATTTATGGCTTTATTATAATGCACAGCGTGTACATATAATAATCATAATAATAATAATACGCGTTTATTAGGCTAAAAATGGGAATCAGAGCATGGTAATTAGATGGTACAGAGGTTGAAAATATTAATAGATACATTTATACAATTATAACAGGAGAGAATAGTTTTAAAATATGAAAATATATCTAGGATAGTTATTGTAAATAGGGTAGTTATTGTATGGGATAGTTATTGTATAAGTTTGATGTAAATGGGATGAAAGATAGAGCTCTTCTCTGAGTGCGAACTGGAGGAACGTTGATCCTTCAATGTTGGCAATCAATGCTTTTTTATGACAATGACTGTATTTTAATAATTGTAATAATAGTAAATAAAAACAATATTAATGTAGCACGCGGATTAAATAAATTTCAAAATTTGCAATGTTTCTGACATTTTTTATTATTAATTAATGACAGAAAAATGGCAATAATGATTTTTAAACACAATTTAAAATGTATAATTTGCAATATTTTGTATATATATATTTGCAATATATATTGTATATTTGCACATATTTTACAAAATGTGTTGCTTATTAAACATATTTAACAATTTACATTTACAAATCTATTTTTGCATTACAGGTTTTAAGTACATATATATAAAATAAGGAACGAACAATCCATGTAGTTTACACTATTGATCCCAGTTATAGAAAAAAAGAGCAAAACTATGAAACTTTACAAGATAATTGCATGTTCAGAAACAATACTGCACAGACTAGACAGCATCGAATCAACTAGTTTCCTCATCTCTACAAGTATTATCTCTCTCTTCACTATAAAACTCCCCATATATATGTACATATGTAAGACATAGTATTAGTAAAGACCATCACATCTTAAATTATTATCATTTGAAACTGTAATTCTTCTCTTGGTCAAAACTTTCTGAGAAAACACTCTTAGATTCTTTCTCATTAAAAAAGAAGCAATTTTTATTCTTTTGACATAACCCGTAGACATTCTTCTAATTTAAATTCGGCTTAAAATTCTCTTTCGTTTTGCTCCCTTAAATTCGCCACCCTCTTTGCCTAAAACTATTTCTTTAAAACTGATTTAAAAACCGTATAGCCCTAAAACGACAGCTGTTATATGTTTTTGTTATTGCTAAATCAATTTCTTATACGTTTTTGTTATTGTTAGATCAATGTATTATATGTTTTTCTACTTATATTCCACTCTATCTCAGGAGTCTTGTTAAGGGGTCTTGCCGGGATTTCTGGTAGATTTCGGATTTTGCGGATTTAATGGACTTTTTTCTAGTGAATAATCTATAGTGACGATTTTGTCTCTCGAATTTTAAGAATCAAAAAGTGGTTTTCATTATTCTTGCTTTATTATAATTTAATATTTTTTTGGATAATTTTATTTTGTAGTTAAACATTTTTTGAAGGATTTTATTAAATACTGGTAATGATTTGGAAATGATTGAATAATGCGTTTGTAAGGACTAAACTGAAACAGAACGATAGAGTAATAAACAAAATAAAACATATTGGGTCAAAGTAAAGGTTTATTAATATATTTAAATCAATGTATGTGTGAATATATCTGAATTAATATATGTGTGCATATCTAACTAAATATGTGTGCGTATCTGGATAAAATAGTTTAATATAGGATGCAAAATACAGATGTACAAATAAAATAAAATCGTATTAAAGTTTAAAAAGAAATAGAAAAATACACAGTGCTCAAAATGTATAAATATACTCAGGTATAAAATATGTTTATAACAATAAATAGTTCTATGATTGTTTCTTAACAAAAATATAATTAGGTACCCACTCTATATAGGAGTCTGCGTTTTAAAACAAACCAATTAATACAAATTCAAATAATGTAATAATCTCAATATGTTCATACGTATGTTTAGGATCACGTTAAGAAATAAATAGCCTCAATGTATGTGCACTGTGAAGGGGATGTTGTGCAAACTATACCATGCTATTAATTGTTTCAAAATTATGAATAACTGTATTGACGCAATTGTACACAGTGTAAAGTAGAAATATATTCTAAAAACTATCTGAACAATTAGTTATCTAAATCTAACACATCAAAATCAATTTTTTTTTAATAAAATGTTAAGTGTCATTTTGAATGTCACAAAAATATAATCATGTGTAAAAATATTGTGAGAACTCTTCCGCAATTCTGTTGAAACTGTAAAAAATAGAAATTTATGCAATTAAGATATTTGCAATTAATTCACTTAAATCTACAATTCTTAAAATACAATTCAGTGTTCAGAATGTTGATTCAACTGTAACATCATTCAAATACAAAATATTTGCGAAAATCCCACAAAACATATACTACTTATTAAATATATAATAAGCATCTAATACTATTAAGTTACGTTAAGTTCGTTACTTTGAATAAGTTGGAACAAAAAGAATGTTTATATTCATACTTACCAAAAAAACGTCCATTTTATTTTTAAGCAAAGTTTCCATTGCTAAGAAACAATGAGAGTGGGGGTGGTGATTTCAAAATGCTAGGTTTGGGCTTGATAAGGGGATTATAAGTTTTTGTGGAGTTTTTATTTAGTCACTTATCAATGATAAAACCATTTTTATTTTTGACTGATTCACCGAGGGCTTTGCGTCGTTTTACTTCATCTCTTTAAAGTTTTTGTTCGGTTTGCTGCTGTTGGGTGCATGAGATCAGGGGAGATAAAATACATTTTGAAATTCATCGTTCAATGTTAACATAAAATTCAGAAAAACATGTCGTATTTGTTGATAATGCAATCGGACTTGAACAACAGACAACAAACATTTAATTTGTTATTATCGTACCATTTTTCCGATTTTTGGGTAATAATGTATATTATTTGTAGCACACTTTAACTTGTAAACACATTAGAAGCTTCTATATTAATATTAAAATGTGCAATAACTATACTACTAGAATAGTCATACATTTCCAAGATGTGAGTAGCATTATAGTAGATAATAAAGTCGTCCAAACACCGCAATGTATCATTAATATAAAGTAATATTCGCAAAGATATTTAATTATTTGCAACTCTGCTTAATCTCCAGGTTTCTCTAGCGAGTGATTTATGTCCATAAACAATCATTTTCTATAAACATCTATGGTATGGTCTTTTTGGTCTATGCTAGACCTAAATGTAAAGAATAAACGATAGTTTACTTACAATTAGTTTCCTCTGGCGCGATCACATCCCGAAAGTCCCGCCGTTCACATTGCAGAAAAGAACGGGGTTGGATGTTTTATGATTAACTAAGTTGCATAGATTTCTTTCGTCTCATCATTCGCTAGATAGGGCGGCGGAGGATAATCATCATTGGTTGGAGGTGGAGCCACCTGATGACCGAAGAACGGTGGCGGTTGTCCCCCCTGGACGGGAATCTGTTGATTCACCTGATATTGCCCTGGTTCTGGGTAGGGTACCCCGGCGGGCTGTCCCATGACCTGAACGGGATACATCGACTGATTTCCCGACCATTGGTAGGCAGGTGGCATTTCTGGGTTGAAGAATACATTGTAAAACATTAATAGTTATGTTGCGTGAATTAACTTTTATAATAGGAGAGTTGTTTTTGTAATTCACAATGTTAAGAATATACTACAAATTAATAGATATATAATTCTACTAGACTTGATATAACGATTAAATCATTGTATATCAACGATCAATATGTATGGTAAAACTTTACTAATATTTAATTGAATTTAATGACATGTGGAAAGATTCCCATTTTTGACTTGATTTGGAAATAAAATATATTTCTAATTTTCAATGTTTACTTAAATGTTGTTAATTATTATTAATTATGGTTTTCCAAAGTTATCATTATTATCAATGACGATGTAATATGTGAAAACAGTCTGGTTAGGTACATGAACAGATGTTTGAGGAACATCATTCGAGAGTTCAACAGCCGGCGTTTGAGGAGTAAGGTCACTGTTGGATAAGCCAGTCGTGGTCAACAGTATTGAAAGCTGCGCTTAAGTCCAACAATTAGCTATAATCCGTTGAACAGCGAATCTGATATCATTATGAATACGAATACTGGAACACATTTAATGAAGAAAACATCCAGTAACATACACGACAAATCACAAATCACAAATCACAAACTCACTGTATCCTCAGAACATACATATAATGATAAAACAAATTTTCATCACAAATAAAGCAATTATTATCACTGACCACAAGCTTAACATATTGTATATGTGAAATATTTGTTATATTGATTTCGATTTATATTATTAGATATATATATAGCAATACTTACGAGGCATAGTCGTGATCTGCGGTGGCATCATGATATTATTTGACACCGTATTAACTGAAAAGAAAAGTACAATATATGTATAATTTCATTTTTTCATTGTTTCTCCTGCGGAGATTAACGTTATAGATTGGGTAAATTGAATTGGTTGGTTAATTGAATTAACACTACATTTTCTATGATTATTTCATTTCCAATTATCATATAGAAAGCATTTATAAGAAAATAAAACTGCTATGTCCAAGCAACAAGTAATTATATTTGGTCTCAACTAAACCATATTATGATCATATACGCGTTAGATGAGATGTCATTTAAACTTCTAACTGTTTAGAAATTCGCTTTAAATTTTCGATATACCGATAACAATTGAATTGAAATGCAAATAAAAAGAAATGGTGTTTTTAGTTATGATAACATTTTGGTACGGTAAGGTGATATATTAGTAAATCAATAAATATCCTATTTCTGAGACAGATTTCTGTAAACCTTGCAGCTCCCTATAGTGCCAAATCAATAATTTCACCGAGCATTTTGAATGTACACCTATATTGATTTATGATGCAATCATTATAATTATATATACACCTCAGCTGAGTACATTAGTGCCACGCCCGGCCTAATAGTGGTTGATGTTGTTTGGAATAATATGATTTATTCACCTATTCTTATATGATTTAGTTGAAGTAACAATAAGAACTTACTATACAATAAATTTGCAACACTAACGTGATACTGTTTAAATTGAAAGCTGAATGGTATGCTATACATTTTTGTGAATAACCTAATAAAGAATGCGACATTTGAAGCGTGAAGGTTAAGTGAAAGTAATGAACATTGTATGTTTATCTCATACAATAATGCTGAACTTTACACTATATTTATTCATATCGATAAAATTACAAGTATTGACTGTTTAGAGTGGAGGTCTCCCAAGATTGTTTTTTAATTCAGATTTTGTTAACGCTTCACGAAACTAAATACAGGTAACTGCATGAATGTTATAGTTTAATCATTCAACGAATTATGCGTAATCATTTGATTCGATCGCATTATACCGTGAGACATCAAAAACATCACCAATCGCAAAGACCCATTCTTGTACGTACTAAACAAATAATATAGTTCTTCAAATAATTATTATGCAAGTATAACATGTTGTCTATACCTATAGTAAGCATTCTTTATAATGTGTAAATTTAATATAAATGGTGTTTTTAACATGATCTCCTACACTACTTACGAGTAATATTGTTGGTAGGTGTAGGTGAAATGACCTCAGTTGAAACCGCAGTTGCAGTCGCTATAACAGCACGTCGATTTCTGGGTTCACTTCTCGTAACTCGACAACACCTCGTCATGCCGTAAATACAGCTCGAAAACACAATGATCACAATAATAACACCGACAATGGCGCCAGCAATATTACCAGCATTAGTACTTCTGCAACAGAAAACAGAAAATTATGTATAAGTCATACTTTATTTAAATCTTCGCATGCAATAAATTATACTTTTCAAGTATCACAATTATTATAGTTATTGTGTTTATATGTATGTAGGTTGATCAATTGAAGTTATTATAGAATTAAACTATATTTTTTTACACTTTGAATTCTTATATAATAGTTAAGACACGTCATCTAAGTAATAACACAATTTAATAACAGTTAATATTATTATAGTTACCCCGCTGGCGTTACTTTTGATGGTGCGTGATTATAAATAAAAAAAATGATTTAAAACAGGAATAAATTGAGGAATAATAGTTATGGTGAAATTATTATTAAACTACATAATTTAATCATTCCGCATAATAAAACATGCTATTTAAACATAATTTCAGTGCAATTCTATAACATTTCATATTATGTATATGTGTCTGTATTAATTATATATATATAATTGTATGATTTTTTATAAATTGTGGCAGGAAAAAGATGGTTGGAAATTAAGGTATAAACTGAATGATACATACCATTATTTATAAATTTTTGTCATAAAAAAAGTTACGCTACAATATTTAAAAATACCAATATCATAAGGAATTGACTCAAAAAATACTATAACCTTATCCGTGCACCTTTCTAATATATCCTTAGCTTACAAGAGGATTTTTGTAAAGCATTTGGGAAAGGGAAAAATAAACCACAGTGTACAATAACATAAAAGATAATAGTACATGAAATAGATAATGAAATAGAGGATATTAGTTCAGTGTTTGTATATTTACATGTCTGTATTGTATATAATATTAGAACAATCGTTTAAACATACACAATTATAATATATCGTAAACGCGTTGACCAGTCATTGATAATGTATAATATTGTGTTTATTAATTGAAAATGTATAATTATAACAATTTTCTCAGACACCCTCATCGGTCTGCGCATATTACTTAATCATACATTTTTAATAAATAAAATATTATTATGCTTACGTCTGCAACACCTGTCTGGGTTCACAACAGAACTCATCATAAGCTGCACCGCAACAAGCCTTGTAATTGGATGGTTCGAAGCTAAGTGGACAGTCGAAGTAAAATATTGTTCCGTTGCGCGTGGCATTAAGAGTTGCACAGTCGGCTTTAATGTAATTAGATTTAATGTGATGAAATATTCAATGTAATAGGTTAAATGTGATGATATATTCAATATAATAGGTTAAATGTGACGATATATTCAATATAACAGGTTAAATGTGATGATATCAGTATAATCTTAATCCTCAGATGTCGATGTACTACTTTTGTATTAACGGTTTACCCAAGCACGGTTTTCATTTGATCAGTGATCTATTATATATATACAATAGTCTAAAAAATAAAAATTTCAATATCTCCTGCTGGATTTTTATTATGCTTTGAAAAGATTCAACTTGCTCAAAAGCTTTAATATGAGTGTGAACTGTGTCGTGTATGTGAAAATAATTGGCTCCGAACTCTGTGCTGAACATTTAAAAACCACCAATTTCCAAACAGAATCGAGCAAAACGCTTTAAAATTAAAAAAATCTACACTCATTGGCCAACAGTCTGGTCACATTAGTTACACAAATAAGATGTGGAATAATGGTGATGTAGTATTTCATCTTCCATACTACTAAGCATACACTCTACTAATATTAGTAACTAATTAAGTAATAATATATATATATCAATTCTCATCAAATTGAAAGGTTAACTGATACATCATATCAATAATCCCCTACATACTGTAAAAGTGTTTTACTTACCAGTTTTCTTTCGTTGAGCATAAACGATTGATTTACTCGCCTTTGGAAAGTAGGTAAAGTACTTGGAATAGTAATCTCGATAAGTACTCGAATAACCGCGAATGTTTCTAAATCGAAAACATTGATGTGTATATGTATATACGTAGAGATGACATTCACAGTATAATGAGATATAATGAGGGTGATATAATGAGATATAACATGTGATTCTTGCAGTTAATATATGTTATTGATCATAACCAGAAAATATATTGCCAATATTTTAATATTAATGCACATGTATATTAATGCATGTGTATATTAATGCATGTGTATATTAATGCATGTGTATATTAATGCATGTGTATATTAATGCACGTGTATAATAATGCATGTGTATATTAATGCATGTGTATATTAATGCATGTGTATATTAATGCATGTGTATATTAACTCTATTTACTCTAAAATTATTAACCACACGATCTCACATTGTATTCATAGTAAGAAATGTTTTACCACATTTTAAAAATTATTGTGACTTATGTATTCGACAAATGGCTGTATAATATATTTATGTGTTAATAAATACAACGAAACAATGTACTCAATTGTTCTCTAAAATTGTTATATGTATTTTCTATTATAGGTATATATATATATATCACAAAAAGCTGATTTCACATTTAAAAAGCACACATGCAGCATTGTTATGAGTAAAAAACTTTACTGATTTAAAATTATTAATTTAAAATCGATTTATATTGATCACTGTTTAAATACTTTTGACATTGTTTGGTCAAATTCTTGAAATGTTAAATAAGAGGTAAATATATAAACAAACAACAATTCGCTGTTGTACAATAATCAATATACTGTAAATCAATTTCAATCAATAGAATTAAACAATAATCCAGCAATATCGTCACGTCTACTATTTGTATGTAGGCCTACTCTGTTACTGGAGTGTTTTTTCGTCCAACATTAAAACTCTATTTTGTAAACTCTATAATTATGTAAATACTTTGAATTAATTAAAATGCTAAGTAATCTTAATTCCAAGAAAGTCAGTTGTATTTGTTTTTTTGACTATTTAAGTAAGATCAATTATTATCTACTATATTTACATAGGTATGCTTTTATTGTTTAGATCATGTAACTAAACATTTGTATTACATGGCTAAACAAGCAATGATTATTGATTTTCTTAAGAATAAACACGCGAATGGAAAAATTATCATTTAAAACATGTTTACAGTATAGTACGTAAAACTAGGAAGGTACAATCTGTAGAGCAAGGAAATGTAACAATTCTAGTTTGAATAACACATAAGGGCGACACGTATATTCCCGTTATTTTGAGACCGGACACTTTGCTAAATAATATATATAATTACCTATAATAGGAAGACCTCGTCGTGCTGCCATCGACGTAGTAAGAATAGTATGAGTAATAATAGGTGACGTAATAATTGTATACACTTGGCGAGTAGTATGTATACACGGTTGGCGAGTAGTATGTGTACCTAGTTGGCGAGTAGTATGTGTACCTAGTTGGTGAGGAGGAATAGCTTCTGTACGACGAATATGATCTGAAAGAGGGCATTAAGTTATGTGCATTTATTTTCGCCATTAGGTAATTAAAGTGAAAGTCAGTTTGTTTTTAAAATAATTACTGCGACACACAGCGTAATATTTGCTGCGCAAAATAATAATATAATATAAAATAACATAATTATTAATCATCAAAAAACGTGTACATCCGATTTTCTGTTTCATATGGATTTCGCTATTGATCACATAGTGCTGGCATAATTAATTGGAAAACACAAGGATTTGATTTTAATCTATAGCTATTAATAGACGTGAAGAAAAACGAATAATGTGAAGGCTTCACTGTTCAAATTCGTTTGAAATGCAAGTATATGCATATGTACTATACCATTTACTTTGGCCAATCATGATAACATTAAAAATAATTGTAAAAATTGTATTCATATATTAATCCTATTGAAGAGGGTTTGACATGTTTTATATGTAAAATTATTTTATATTTTTCAATATCATAACGGATTAGGATATATATTTATATTTCTTATAGAAATGCTCGTTTAACTAGCAAGTGTTAGTATTAATTATTATGGTTCAAATGTATTAGGTGTCATTCACAGATTTAATCACCTACATAATTTATAATGTCGTATTTTCACATAGTTACTTCCAATGTTTATGTTGATCAACATGAAGCCTTTATTTACAAGTAGTCTCAACAAGTAGTATTGTTATTCAACATGTAGTTTTTATTTACAACTTATTTATGCATTAGAGTTTTTATTTAGTAATTAAATTAAATTAAAGTAATGTGATGTTGTGCGTACTTCTGGTTTTGCTAATAACATAAGGTTTGATAACATTTGAGCACATTTGTGTTACCAACATCGTATTATGTTATATTTTATGATAATTGTTTAAACTTGTATTTTGAAAATTGTATTTTCAATTATTTAGTATGTTTATTTTAAACAGTACGCTAGTAAAATCACATTTACTAACTGATTAAATAACGAGCATAGTAATGTATTATATATATTTATATATTTTTTGTTGTTGTGGTACTATACTTATACATATTCAGAACAAAAGTATTATACATTATAAACACGTTATACAAATTGATTCCATTTTTGACTTGCTCTTTTTTTAAATTTTAAAATAAATATATATTTTTGTTGTAAAACTCAATATATCATAGGACTATACAGGGTTGGACAAAAGTAACGCACCAAAACATGAAAACATTTAATGTTATTAGTCATTCTAAACTTACCCTCATAATAACATATTTTTTAATGAAGAATGTAGACAGATCATATACCTACCTAGTAAATTGTTGAAATACATTATTGTTTGGCAGTATTTATTTAAAGTATTATTTTATATGTTTACTGAACAAACTATCTAACGTCCAATACAGTCATTATTGTCGATATATCTTTTGCAAATGTGTCGGAATACATTAAGTACAGTAGATTTGTTTTCTGATAAAAAAGCTTGCAACTTAAATCTATTTATTTTGCTTACATCATCTATTGATGAATTAATTTATACTAACACATAAATCTTTACTTTTAATATAAATATATATGTTTAACATCAAATTACCTAGTAGCAGCATTCGACGACTCTGAATAAGAAATAAAAAAAGAAGATTCCGTCAGTTGTATTAATAGTTAATGAAAATGACATGCATTTGTAAATAATTATTTTTTGTATAGATATAGGTCCAATTAAATGATAAAACTATTAGAATTTTTATTATTTTTATTAATCAAGTTTCTTTATAAAATGGTAAAAAAAAACATACATAATGATTAGACTTTACATCTTC
>JAUZND010008831.1:0-30024 GCA_034780555.1 Coelogynopora nodosa
TTCAATAAATGTCTTTGCGATATATTGATTACTAAAGGCGAGTGGGCTGTTAAAAATTTGATAACTGATTAAAATGGGCCCCCTTGAAGCTGTGCCCCCCCAACAAAATTACAGTCCTACGGGCCTGCATTAGGTTAATTAGCATATTACCAATATGTGTCCATATATTTGCAGGTCAATTAAAACTGAGATAATTAGATTGCATCTGGGATCTGAGAGATTTCAAAATTGTTTTCTTTTTTAGATTTATTATAAATAAGTAATGATATCTGAATTAGTCAAGTAAACCCAAATCAAAGGCAAAGACCAACTGAAAATGTTTGAAATAAATAAAATAATATATAGATATTTAATACAGTTACATAAATTATAATGTGATATATAAAGGTACATATAATTTTTATATATTATACATTTATTGACAAGTGCAAGTGAAAAAATAGTTAAAAATTAATAATATAATATTACATTAAAAACTTACATTATCACAAGAAAGGAAAGCGAAATTACACTAACCGTGGTAACTTGTGTCTAACTTAAATCTATGCTGCTTATGTCGTTGATAAGAAATTGATTTATTAAAAGAAATATTTCAGAAAATAATTTCATGTTTGTTATTATTTATTAATCAACCGTATTATAAATGTAATTATACCTTTAATTATCTTATTTTTAAAGGTATAATTATAATATAATGCATTGTGATAGGAAAAGTATGCTTGAAATATTATTTGTTGTAGACCTATAATAAAACAAAAAATATTATAATATGTAATTAATAAAGAATGTCATAAAATAAACCAATACATTATGCCAATTAGATTTGATTGATCGCATGTCCTCACATGTCCTAATATGAAATTGTTATAATATTTATAAAGCTCCAATTCATCGCTATATAGTAAATTAAGTTGTTTTTTCAATCCGATTACCATTCAATCCATTTACGTGCCCATCCCACTCATATCCCAGGAAATGATTAACAACTGCGGGTATATAATCTTTTTTCTTTTGCGGCAAGAGAGCGATTATTGAACTTATAGTATTATATAGATATTGCTTTCTAAAATATTACCATCCTTTAACGTATAGGTTTCTTGTAACCTGCTCGTCGAACTATTTCCAATCAAAATGACTTTATTATAGCGACTAGATTGAAGTGTCAGTTTGTGAGTATTTTGTATCGTATTTAAGTAATTATTTATACTTACCTGTTCGCATTTGTTGCCGTTTTTTTCTTGCCTTATACATATATATATTGTTTTAAAACAGTATCTTAAAAATGATAGTAATCAACTTATTTACGCGGTGTTTTTAAAATTAGTTTACATTGGTGACCAATTGGTGACCATTTTAAGAATGCGAATAATCATAAATGAATTGTAATTTCTCCAAGAACCCTTAATAATTAAACTTACATATGGATTTACAGGAAAATTCATTAAAACATGTTTTTGAAGCTCTCGATACTGCGGATCAAGGATATATATCAGTAGAACAATTCATATCATCATTTCAGAATTTTGAAAACTCAAAAGAACTTTCTGATAGTTTTGATGCTGAAAATTTTAAAAGAATTTCATCACAATCAAGTGTAAATAACTTTATCATTATTTTATTTTTTATGTTATTTATACTATATAAAATATTGATGCACATGATCATGACAATAATGTTAATATATAAATAATTATGCATTCTTGTATGAGTATATGCATTTAATTATATTGTATATAAAAAAACGAAAATATATCTGAATATACAAATTAAATCTAAAAGGTTCTGCTGATGTATGGGATGAATAAACTTTACATTTATTTGACCTTGTCATATTATTTAATTAATTTAAACAAATTGTAATATTAATACTATAATAGTAATAGCAGGATAAACACATTTAAGACATTATTTATTATAATTTAATTAATATAGATATTTAAATAATATTTCTATTATTAATTAATGAATTTATATTATTTTCATTATTTATATATAATAATTACAATGTCAATAATTACAAATAATACTAATATAAACAATTAATTAATGAAGTGGTGAGCAATCTGGCAACTAGAAAATGTAATAACAGATAAATATAATAATAAATAATTTTTTTAAATATTTAACATGGATGAAACAAAGATAAATATAATAATAAATCATTATTTTGTAAACATTACATGAGTGAATCAATGATAAATATAATAATAATATTTGTCACATATCATGTATAAATCATGTATTTTTTAATTATTTTTTTTACTAATAATAAAAATATACATACTATACTAAAATAATCGAAGTATATTCTATTTATATACATATATAAGAATAATAAAAAAAAATAGTTTGTATTATATATATACTAATTTTAAAAGTTGCCAGACTTCTAACATTAGAGTTATTAATCCGGTTACCAGATTGCTAACACCTACCATTAATTAAATAACTAAAATAATAAAAAAATTGAGTAGAAGCTGACCAATAATTATTAGTTTATTTGAAAGTTAAATAAAACATTAAAAAAATATATAAAAGTGATATGTCTTAATTTTAATATAATTTATTTTTTTATAAAAATATTAATATAATCCTTTGTTTTAACAACTAAATTTAATTTAACCAAATTATTCATATAAATAGAAAGGGTATTAAATATATTTGTAGCATTTTTATGGAAGGATACATAAATTCTTCAAATTTATCATATATCTACTAAGAAATAAAAAAAATCTAATATATGTATATTTAAAAAAAGTATAAAATTAATTTTTTAATAAATTATTAATTAAGGAGAATGTTACAGTATCCACTAACCCCCATTTTCCAGAATAATGCTTGGACATTATAAATTATATATAAATAATTTAAAACATGCCTCATAAACTTATTACTTATAATTTTATAAATATTTCATGATTAATATTTTTAACTAAATTATATTATACATACAATATATAGTTAGTTAATACTACTTTAATTATACTTATTATTTATATGGTTTAATAATATCATTTTAATAACCTATGCATTTAAAAAGGGATATTAAATAAGGTTATTTTTAAGAATCTTCATTCAATAATAATAAGTTTATTAGAGAACTTAATAAACATTGCCAAGTATGTTTAATTTTTTTGAAAGTTGAAATAGTGTATAATAAATAAAAATGTCATTATTAAATATATACACTAATTATTTAAAATAATGACAATACAATTCATAAAGAGGTTAAAAATTTAATCAAAAGATTCTGATGAAATTAAAATAAGAATTATATACACATTATAATATTAATAAAAATGATAAAGTAAACACAGTATATTTCTAGAGCTTGTTCTATATTACAGTATATATTAAATAAGTTAAACAATTATTACATATAACACAAAAATTGGCAAAAGAATAAACTGATTATTTTAAATTGTTTAAAATACTATATTTAACCATATTAAAATTGTTTTAATTTTGTATTCTATATGTTTAAACAGACATTTATTTGTCCAAAAATTTTTTTTTTGTGAAATTAGTAATGTTATAATATGATGTAACTATATATGTGTTATGTATATAATAATAATTTTTTGCTAAATTAAAATATTGATTATTATTATAAAATTATCATAGTTAACACATGCATTACCATGGGAGGTCAGAGGGTCTGACAGAATTATTGTAATCCATTTTATTCTATAAAATCATGTACAATGAATTTGACTTTTTGAAATGTGTGGTATATTTATAAATGGTTATTTTTAGCATAGATACTGTTATATAACATACATATTTGGAAAAAATTGAAGTATGTATATATATGTTTTTATTTTTCAATTTATGTATCTCTGTGCATGTCTTATATATTATATATATAACAAAATTTAACTGTTAAAGCACAATATAAGCAGATAACAATAAATATTTATTATAGGTAACACACTCAATACAGGCTATCAAAAATATATTTTATGCAATATTTCAGCAAGACTTTCATTAATAATATGTTGTGTGGAGAGCAAAGTCAAGTGATCTACATGTTCAATTTTTGAATCATTATTATTGATTGAAAAACTGTTCTTTTTAATACCCAATTGTATTGATGGTCATTAGCATATTGCACCATATTCTATTAGTGTAACTATGGTCATGCATACTGTACATAACTATGTTCACATATTAGTTTACATGATATAACATATAGCAAGAACTATATCATATTAGCATTATGCTTTTTCAAATAGTTTCAACATATTATATTTCTAATACTGCTTGAAGGTTTTACTCTTATATTACCTGGACATTCATAAATAACATAATTTTTCAAAAAATATAATAAAATTTTAATTTTAAACATTTATTTTTGAAAAATTATATAAATTGATTTGAAAATGATTAATTCAAACATCAATTTACTAAATTATATAAAAAATTTACATATGTATTTCAAAATAAATTTATTGTGGGTATATATCCATCAAACAGTATTCAAATTAGACAGTATGAAGTGTCAAGGTCTTTCAAACCCCCCTTCCCTCTATGGTTATGTACATTTAAGTAAAAATCTTGGTAATGCATGTGAAATATTTGAAATGTTAGAATAATATTCATGTGTAATTTAAATTTATTTATGTAAAAGTGATCCATTTTCTCTGGTTTCTTCCTATTTTTGTTATGAAAATATAAGATGGTTATAAAAAATTCTTTAGAATATTCAAATACATAATTTCTATACTGATTTATATAATTATTATCAGTAATTGAGTAGATTACTAATTAATTCACTACATTACTCATTTTTATTGCTACCATTTTTATTTTTATAGAAACTTCAACTGTGGATTGATACATTAGATCCACAGAATAATGGCAAAATTTATTTCAGTGATTTTGTAGCTGGAATTAGACGGTTAAATGGTAAGAATGATATTTACCGCTACTGTAGACTTTTCATTGTTTTTGTTAAAAAATGGGACATATAGTTCTTCAGTTTGAATTTCTATGTTATCAGAATGCCCTGAAGAAAGTTATGATAATCTTAGTGTGTCTGTTCCACGATCTGAATCACGACCCTTGCATTTTTTGACAGAAGAAGACAGCTTTTCAGTAAGTAAAATTTCCCATTATTATATGTAATTAAAATAAAATTTAGCTAATTATTTTTTTAATATTAATATACTTTATGATGATTATTATAAGTGTATATAGTACCCATATCTAACATTTACAATTTTTTATTAACATTTAATTACATACACAAGATTAATATCTGAAAATATACCTTATAATCATAATTTATGTAGGTTATTCTACTTGTTTAGTAATAATTTGTTTACTATTATACATTAAACTTATGTTATACAAACTATATTTAATTCTATGAACCAGTGTGAAAATGCACTAAAAATGTAGATTAGCAAGGGATACTTAAACATCTGCAAACCACAATTAAAATTTCTATGTTATAGTGCTCAAATATGTTTGGCAATGTATTGGCTGCAATTTTTCAAAGAATATTTAATTTATATTTACAATCTGAAGTCCAAAATGTTTAACATATTTTATATTGATTTTAGTTTGATTTTTTAAAAATTTGAATTTCTTTTAATTAATTTTTTCAATTTCTCTTTAAATTTGAAAATAGTCGAAAATCCATTTGGATTATATACTATTTCTGTTGGAAAGAATATAATATAAATTCAAATATTTCATTGAAAAATGTCCGAGTATTTTCGATTTTTTATTTTTTTTAAATTAAAATATTTAAATTAGCATTATATTTGTTTAGAATAAAAAATTTCGTATCACTTTAGTTTATTAATCTGTTAAATACTACAAATTATCATACTTATTTTGTATGTTAAACTTTTCTACATTGATTGAGTGAATATGACATTTCATACTGATAATCAGTGTTTTCATATTAGGCATACATACATTCCATACCAACATACATACGGTACATACACTACAAAAGAACATATATTCCGTATTATAAAACATTACCAATTTTTGTTTAAATATTAAACTATGAATATTTTTAATTGTTGTATTTGGTGAAAATACTCTGCTTGTTTTCTGTAGGCTTGAGAATTATTTTGAATAAATATGTATTAGATGACGGATGTGGTTCAATTTAGCGTGTTCATTAAATCGTCGGTGTTAAAATGTTCAATTTTAGATAGTTAAGCAATCTTTTTATTTTTTTTGTAAATTGCATCTATTCTTAAAATCAATAATACATATTTTAACTATACGAATTAAAAAGTTTACTTACGAAATAACAGTTAAATTGATGATGTTGCTAAAATGTTTGTATTAGTCTTTATCCATATCTCAGTCCTATGCGAGTTTGCACTAGATGATGTCTCTTCATAATTACACTATCAACATTATTACTATTTTAAACTGATATCTATTTAATCTATTAACACACGTTGTTTTTAAGGATTATTTTAATATATGATTTCCCCCTTTTTATTTGTTCGATACAGCAAGATCAATTGTTAACCCCAGTTGTTGTAGTAGCAGTGAGTATTTGGTTTACTGCTTTCAGCTACCCTTCTAATCAAGTTATTGACTAATGCTATTTATTTTCAATATTTAACCTTCCTTGAGTTTCATTAATTGTTTCCATTTTTATTAAATTGTTATGATATTCACATATTTTGTAATCTGGCTATTTATTCAATATTAAAGTTGTTTGTATATATACATATATCTGGGTGTTTGTCATTCTTTTTCACTTATGCTATTTTATATACCTTCGGATATTAAATAATTTAATTTTTTGATTTCCCCTTGCTTACAATATATTCACGTAATATATTAATACAGTGTGCAAGTTAATGTTTTTTATCACATTAAAAAAAATTATTTAATAATTTTAATAGTTTTATGGTAAACTTGACTGTTTTTGTATTGTATTAATAAATTATTTTATTAAAAAAATATATTAAACATTTGAAATTATTTTTTTCTCCAAAATAATGAATTACATTTAACGTATAACATTATTTTTATTAAAACAAATATTCACGATAAACTCTAAACATCTAGAATATGTATAACAATGATATAATTCTTTTTTATAATTAAATTAATTTCCATGGTTAGAATCAAAAGAATAGGAGATTCACTATTAACTAATCAGTCTTAAAGACACGTATAATACTTTGAGAAACTACTTATTGTCTCCATCAGGCTTCCTGTCCTTATCATTCTGACGTACATCAGCTATGCTTCCTTTACTGTACTGTCTACTTCATCGACGAGGAGAGTAATTAACCCAAAGTACTAGATAGAGAAGTTGAGCGTGTATTTTTCCCTTTTCGTCACTTATACTCTATCGATGCTGCATTATGCGTTGTCATTGACTTCAGTAAAAAGGTAGTACCTAACGTTTTTAGTAATGTTTCTTATTTTAGAATGATGATAGCGGTATTCAAATTAGCAATGGTGGAGAATCCTTCAATCCGTTTGATTTCGGGTGTCATAACACGGCAACTGAAAATCGATTTCCCAACGTCTTTTCGCCTTTAGACAATGATGTCCTTTCGTAAGTCCAGAAACCATGACTAATTTTACGCAACTGCTGCAAGTTTATTATAATGGACTGTAATAGTACTAATTGGTTTAACTATAATTAGTCAATTTTTCCAATTAATAATGCATTTTAATATGCTTAATGTTGATAACGACTGTATTTAACTATTTTGATGTTTGTAATACTTAATATTAACAATCTAGACAATCCATGTTTATTAATAGTTTTCACCCTTGAAGATAGTGTAACAACAAAAGTCCCCGTAATTTATTGAAAATAATAATTTACTTTTACAAAAACTTATGCAACTAGCTATTTGGTAGTTTTTTTATGTTTTTATGTTATATGTTTAAGTTTTTATTTGGTAATATTTGCATTTAAAAACACACTATCTAATTTTAATCTAATTAAACACAAAATACTGTTCAATTTATTTTCTATTTATTCTGAAGTATGTATTCATCTAGATTTCATCATCAATTATTTGTTTATATAATCTGTTGTTTAGACTGAAGTTAGTCCTTAAAAGGCTATTTTAGACTAATTTGATTATTGCTTATAATCATTATATATAAATATATTAATCGAACAGTTTATGTTTAGCATGATTTATCAACTATATACGCTACAAACGTACTATTCTTCTTTAATTTAGTTGTTGTCGGTTCAATGTCTTACATGTGTATTTGACATTTTATATCCAATTCTCACAGTTGCATTTTTTGTATTATTCTGAAAATCATTCGATGTTACTATTAAATGTTTTGGCAACACTGTCACATGTGAGTTATTAATTGTCTGAACACATGTGATATTTAAACGAATCTAATGTAATAGCATAATATATGTAATATATGTGAGGTTCGTTTTCATTGTCTGTAACATAATTAACGATATAGGAATATGAGGTATTGTCAATCCAATTGATCTCAATATTTGAGAGAATAAAGCATGAGCTTAACAGGGTGAAAAAGTGATAATGCTGATCACAATGACACTTCATGTTTTCATTTAATATCTCAAATACACATGATGTGAGATGTTTATCCGACAGCAAAGATTTTCTCTGATAAACTAATATCACATTCACAGTGTTTTATTCAAATTAAAATTGCTTGGTGTTTATAAACTTACATATATTAAGTTGAATCTTGTATATACCTGTTGTTCTTTTACTAATCAAACCCTTATATTAATATCCATCTTGACTTAGTATGTTTAGCATTTATTTTTGGCACCATCCGAATAAATATTTTTTATTTTTTTATTAAACTTTTATATATTTAATTTTTATTTGAATCTAAATATTTATAATTATTTTAAGTTTCTAACGTATAAATTATTTCGAACGCATGATGATTATAAGTTTTCCATTTGGATTATTATTAAAGGAAAGATTCCTATATGAGCAACTATTCATTAATCTTTCAGTCCACAATCCATCAACAATGATAATGATGGTAGGGGACGACTTAGCCCAGCTAGAGCTCGACATGCTACAAAATTATACTCAGATCCAAATGCGCAGAGCACAGATGGGGGTATTGTACCTTCAGAGAAGTGAGTTTCTATTTTTATCACTATAATAAAAAGGGAATTTTCAAAATGCGTTAAAATTAAATAGTATAAAAAGTATATATTTTGTTAAAAAATATTCATGGTTGTTTACCGCATTGCCATCGGAATGAGATTAGTGTAATAAGACTTTTGCACATAAGCTATATGCACTGATTTTGTAGTAAATATATTTTAAAAACAACTAAGTGAATTTAGTTAAGTTATAAGTATAATTGCATCAATATTCACAGTAACTTAAAGTAATGTACCTCGTATGAAAATATCTTGTTGTTCCGGTTCATTATTCTTCGTGTAATTTCTTCTGTACTATCTTAATAATAATGTTGATAATTATAATTTAAGAGATAACATATCACACTTTGGTTGAATGTTATAATTGTCTGAACTATTTGTTTTAGTCAGTTTATACAAAGGAGAAAAATAACTTTTTTATAATTGAAATATGCAGGAACTCATTCAGTTAAAAAGGTGTTACTGCAACATATTACATAAAAAATGTTGTGCAATATTTTTAGTATACAATGAAAATATATAGGCAGTCAATTTTGTTTCATTGGTTTTATTCATCTAATTTATAGATCAAATTTATTTCATTATCTTCTTTCTTTTACAATCACAATAAACAGCACATATATAATCAATGTCTAACATTTATAAGTTCCTTTTTAAGTAGTCCTTTACTTGCAAAATTTTGTATTCAATTAATCAATTATTTCTGTAATAATCCATAACTATCATTTCAGTAATAACATAAAGCACATTACTTTGTATTTGTATACTGTATTCATTATATCCAAATTATTCTATTATTTTCAAATAATTTGTTGTATGTGCACTCAAGGTAGAAATTAATTGAAGAATTATCATTATAAATATAGGCGTCATATATAAATTGACTTAAATTGATTGTAGAAAAACACTCAATAATAGCATGTTTTTTATTGCTTTACAAACCCATATGGTTAACCACCACATATATTATAGAACAACATATATATACAAGATGATAAATTGGATATTTTAAATGTTATTGTGTATTTCTTCTAAAAAATGAAAAATACAGGAAAGTTTTGCTTTACATGAACCACATTCTAAAATTTAACAATATCATTGTAAAATGAAATGTTTGTTTCAATAAAACGGTTCACTATACATTTAAAGATGCATACAACACAGTTTTAATATGAAATAATTGGTGTAAATTGTACAAAACATATATTTTGATATTTAGTCAAAATGAATTAGTGAAAATCGGAAAAAATTACATGATTGTGTCAGTTTGTTTATTACAAACATTACATTGTGTCTACTAGTAACCAATTCATTTAAAAAGTTGCAAAATAACACTAAGAAGCTTCAATTAGAGATAATATAATTTCAAAATTCAGATATAGCATTTTTGCATTATTAGAATATTAAATATATTTATACATATATATATATAAACTGAATATAATCACAATGAACTTCCTCTCCTCTATGGAAACTTCACTTTTGTTATAGATAATTCTAAACCATAATCTCTTGTTGTGCATCTTAAGTGGTACATATTGTTTGATTCTAATAGCGGGAATGCATGCCACTTCAGCCTGTAGCTTGTTCAACAGTTTAATAAACCTGTTCAACAGTTTCCTGAAGTTGTTATAGTTCGTAAGTTGTTTTTTAAAGAAAATAATGTGAACTGTAAATACATCATGATTGACGCGTAATTTATTTAGTTTTTTATTTCTACAATTTATTTTGTCTCTTATTAAAACGTTATTATATATAATATTTTGAAACAGCATGACATGCTATACATTATTTTTTTCAGTTCAATAATATAAACGGTCATTTTATTGATTTCCAAAAATGTTGTCCATAAATCGTCCTATCCCTATTAATACCGTATAGGCGTTGATGTTGATTTTATTAATTTTTTGTTAAATTTAGATTTTATATTAAATTTAATTAGTTACTCTATCAATTTGTTAATTTAGCATTTTCTGTATATGCGTTTCAGCAATACACTGACTCGTGGAGGCGAAATAAGAAGCACTTGGCCAAAAAGGCAGCGACAGAGGTTTGTGTTTCTAATTTAACCATTGGCTTTTGAATGAATGGTGATTTTTTTTCTTTTATTGTAGAAATCATATAATTATCTTTTACCGTGAGTCAGTCGAACTTAATGAAATGCATCAAATTATTATTATGACATAAAAAGAATTCGTGTTAGCTTCATATTTGTCCTAACAGATCGCACATATTTAAATTGCTACTTGATCAAGGAATGCAGCATAATACATGAGATATAGACATACATATTGTGTTTAAAGTTTACCACACTAATGTTTACATTACGTAAGTTTATGCACTGTTTACCGAATTATTGTTCTCCAGACGATCCAGCAGCATCGCATGGTAAGTAGCTCTCTACTAAAATGTAGCCCCTTTTAATCAGCCAACTAGGTATTTTTCATTGCAGGTCACTGGTGCATTTGCTATATAGCATCTCTTTCTTGTGCGGTATAAAGATATTTTTACTCTTTTTGTTTTTTATATTTTGATTCTTATAGTTACAGCTTGTTTAAATGAATTATCATCAAGTAACTTTCAATTAACTTCTACAAGTATATTTTGATTGTTTGTATGCTTATAATACTATACTATATATAATTAGTTACTAACTATACTTTTATGCAACACAGAGAAGTTGTTATGTATATCCAGCACGGAGAATCTGTCGTGTCCAATAAGTCGACTTATTCGGTAATAGTTACGCGATAGTTGAGCGAAATATTATATTAAATATATATTTTCACGTCAGAACTGTGTGTATAGTTTTGTTTTTATTTTATTTTTGCTTTTCATGAGAATTTTTGTGGTGTTTTGTATTTGATGTTGCGGTATAGGTATACACTGCTATACTGAGCAAATATAGTTATTGTGCTGGATTCCAGTTAGCCATGTGAACTCAAATATGATATATGATTGTCTATACAATATACTATAGTGTAGAAGGCTCCAATTCCTTTATAAGCTCAAAGTTGTATTTCAGAAATAAACAGTTGCAAACAGAAATAAACTTTAGCATGGCACAAAAGATATTTAGCAGTTTTAATATTTTCTAGAACATATTAGAATATTACTCACAGCAATACATTGTTCAGTAGTTGAAGCCCAGGACAGCTGTTTCGACATTATTTGGTCTCATCAGCTATAGGCTTAACCAACTAAACAATGTAAAGCCGCAGGAGTGATAGAAGTCCTGTACCAACTTAACCACAAAATCCATTGCATAAAATCCCCATTTTTAGATGAAAGCACAAGAAAGAGCAATTTGAGAGTATTTGATCTTTTCTGTGTTTTTCATGTATAATGTACTTAGTAGTAGTAAGAGTCTAGTATAATATATTGTATATATCCATATATATTCATTCAATACAATTATAGATTATATTATTTTATACCTTTTAATTAAAGATTATATAACAATTGGTATGGTAACCTGTATTTTCATATATACTACATGTTAGTTTTTTATCTTTTAACAATACATTTTAAAAGCTGTTATTTTATAAGTGTAACTGTACAGTTAACAATTGTAATATAATACTTCCCTAATTCCATAGTTTATTTAAACATAGTTTAGTGGTGGTCTATTACAATTAAGAAATGGAAATTTCTGTGTTGACATTGACTAAATTAACTAATTTGGTAATTAATAAAAGCTATCGATTCATGTTTTTAGTTCATTCAACATCTTAATATGTTAGTATATAGCTGGATGTGAATCTTGTTTAATAATATTACGTACATTATTTAAATATTAATAACGTTAATTATACATGTACATCTTTTATTGATTGATGTTTTATTTTATTGACCATCTTCATCTCTATCTATATATATAAATATATATATAATTTATATATTAACATTATTTTGTGTTTATATCGACTACTTTATCTTAATCTGACAATTTTTTGACAATACTTTGTAGCCTTTTACTGACAAAATTTTCGTTCTTCTCTATATAGAACTGGTTTTGTATTTAATAATGTAATGCCTATATTTTTCTATGACAACCAATTGGTCCATTGTCCTGCTATTATAGAAAAAGCAGTTTTTTACTGCATAGAGTTTTTCTGTCCAATACTATAATATTGATAATTTTTACAACAATCTTGGATGTCTTTTACTAAGTGGCAACATATTTGACCAACTATTTATCTTTCTCACTTAAAGCATGGCACTCTGTACTCCTCAAATGTCGGCGCAAATGTCGGCTCGAGCATTATCCTCAAGAGGAAACTCAAATCGAGGCTCGTTGAGTTCACTCAATGGTTCGCATTCTGATATCTATGATGATCTTGATAACAATTTCGATATTATGCAGGTACCCTATCACTCTATGTTTCAACTTGGCTTTTAAAATGAGGACAACATGAGTTGTGTGTATTTTAATAGTGCTTAAAACATTAATTATACCCATTTTTTAAATGATTAAATTTTACCTCATGAACGATTTATCCTAGTTAAAATGAGCAGTTTATAATAAGTATCCTTGAAATTGTGGTTTCCATTACAATTCACTTTTGAATTTATTAACATTTAATCTCAAAATTGCTTTCTTTCATTAATACGAAAATTATTGGTAAATTAGTCGTATTGATTTTGTACACTGATATCATAAAATCAATCAGTTGAAATGACGTCAGAGGCTTACGCATACACACCCAAAGTAGTACAACCCATTTATTGCTAAAAATATATAATACTGATTTCTTCTATCTATGTCCCATTGCCAAAGCAATGGTGGTGCGCCCTTTAGAATGTTAACTCCCCCGAAACACTCATACATAATATTATTGTGTATGTACAAACTTAGTAGTTTATGCAAAAGTGAGTGAGAAAGCTTTGAGTCAGTCGAATGTATGCACTGCTTGATGAGTCATCCGTCGACTTGTACCGGAGCATAGTATTACCGAAGGAGATCCTGCTTGTCGCGCGTGCTAAATTTATGAAATGTTTAAAATAAGACTATGACTCTAGCACAGTCTTATTATAAGACGAAAGAGTATAGAGTAGACGTCTTATATGGAGATAAGAAGTGTGCCGTTCAGGGTTTGCAATATATTATACCCTCCAGTTCAATTTGAGATACATACTTTTAAGACAAATAGCAAACCGGCCGTTTAACCAGAACATATTTATAAGTCTTTATATGTAATTGACTCTTGTAAGAAGATACGGGTATAGAGTAGAATAATATGGTGACACGATAGAAATTAACTGTTCAATGTTTTCGTCATTTTATGTAAGAATATTAATATAATTATTCAGTACACCAGTCCAATGCGAAATTTTATTTTGTTTCTTTTTCTTCAGTAATATCTATTTTAAGTAGTTGTTATTATTTTATAAATATATAAATGAGCATATTAAAAATGGATGAAATTATTTAATTGAAATGTTTAAATACCAAAAAAAGATTTTATGTTATATTATATTGACATATATATATGATAATATCTATTAATGTTACTGCTTCGGTTTTTATGGTATTTACATATAAAATTAATCGCAAGCGTAAAAATAAAATACAACATCAATACCTATTCATAAATAAATTATAAGTTTTGTATATATTTCATCATAATAATAAAAAATAAGGAAAAGTTATGTCTGAAATATTTGTTTTTATTCTTCCTGCTATTTTTTCAAATAATTTTTTATTGTATATTTGTGACTATTAATAAGTTGCCATGGATATTTGATCAATTTTATGTTTGTCCGTATCAGAGATATAGTTTTGGCGCAATTAGTCTTTACATAGTTTAAAGCTTAAAATGTACACTCTAAAGTTATTGCTTCCCTTCTTTCAAAGAAAAATATCTATTATATCCTGTTATTAAAAGGCATAACATTCTTGTAATATAAGCCAAAGAAAATAATGTAATATAAAGTTTATGCTTTTAATGTAACATTTTTATGTCAATAAATTTAATAACGTGTTGTTTGCACTTGTGTGTTTAATGTTTATCATTGATTGATGTCATTTGTCTCAATCAGGATCAATATAAACGTCTGGAGAAAAAAATGGAAGAATTGATATCCAACCAAAGCGATGGAGCTGGTCGAGAGTCCAGATTACGGGAGGATAATCAAGCCCTAATAAACCGGTCAGTTACTACTCCAGTCTTATGTCATCTTTTCTTATACAATTGTGAAACTTATGTAATTATTTATTGCGCATTGTATGTTATTTACATTAAATATTAGTTATTGGTTATGAACCTGCGTTATAAGACAACTTATCATATAGTAGAATGTTGTATTAACATAATTGTTTATTTATTTTAAAATGTTTTTATCATTTTTATACTGTAACAGTAATTTATTTATAGAACGATACATATTTTTGCAACAATTTAACATATTGTATATAGCTTCATTTGATGATCTTATTCGTTAAAGAACAGGACACTAGGCATGCTTATAGTTCGAAGTATGGTGTAAAAATAAATGTAACCCTTTTCGAAACTTTACGCAAAGCCTTGTTAATTTTTTGTTGTCCGTAGTAATACATTAAATGTCTTTCGGAACATTATTTTTTTCCTTATAATAATAGTGTTTAATTACTATAATGTCTCATATATTTTAACTGCTATATAAACGTTTAATTTAATTTTTTTATTCCTAAAAAATATCATTGTAAATGATTCCATAGTACAACATTTAAAATAACATAACCTTTTTTTTCCTGTTTCGAATTTTTATATTAGTAAAGTTCTCTCACCCTGTATATACACCATGCTGTTCATTATAGATCAATTAAGTATGTTTCTATATATTGCCTGTAGCCTATAGACTCGTGTATAATAAACTTGAGTTCGGTATGATTGGTTGATCATGTCGATATATGATTGTATGATACCATGTATAATGAGATTAACACTTATTTCAGGTTAAAATTGTCAGATTTAAATAAAAATCCTATATTTTGTCGATGTTTAGTGAATCTATTCATGATTATGAATGTCTGTGTAATGTTGCTGTCAACTGTGTAATCATTTTACGGCGATTATGCGCTATTTTGTTAGAAAACTATATCTTTTTATTTATAAATTATAGACACTCACATTTAAATTACTGAAATTTTTTTGTTAGATCATTAAAATAATTGTTTATTTAAAAATTATTACTTATTATGTCTACTTCGAAATTAAAAATATATAATTATATGTTTTCAAAATATACTATTTATGTGTTAGTGAGGTATGGATATGATATGGAATGAATGAATCAATAGAAAGAACGTAATATTGATGTCCCTAGTTTTATCTTACTTTGTACATTTAATAATGATTGTTAGCAAATTACTATGTGTTTAATCAGACATACATTATTCTAATTTAGTATATTTGAAATTTACAAAAAAAACATTAATCAGAAGTGTAACATAAGTGTCAGTTCGTTGAACATATACCCTCCTTATCTATTAATATTAAAAGAATAAATGCGTTTAAGCTGTGGTACAATGTAGACCTACGTATATTTAAGAGGGAAGACATTTCGAATATGTTCGTCAGTTCTAAACGATGCTAGTTGGTCTACACTAACTATGCTAACTAACTATACTATATATTATATATACCCTAACTACAATGTGAATAGATTTATTCTATTATTATTAATCTGAAGTGTGTTTGTTTGTTATATTTATAATATTTTTAAACGAGTCGAGGTTTTATATAAACCTTCCCAATTATGTATATGATCAACCAGAAAATGCTACAGTTATTATTAATATATTTTTATTTTATAGTCAGAGTAGAGGCTATTTTTGGATTTTAATCATATTTAAATCAATTTTTTCGGTATATTGGAAACACTTTATTTTTGTTTGATCATTCCGAAGATCAGTATGGATTGCTTTTTAAAAAAAAATCATCATCTTTATATTATTATAAAATGTTGTTGCTATATTTAGCAGTTGCCTTGATCATCTCTGGTTCTTTCTTATTTTTAATTCAGATTTGTTTTGTGATTGTATTGAAGAATGGAATGGAAATTTTTCATTTAATATCAGATTTAGATATATATATATATATATTGATTAAATCTATTGTAGGTATGGTATGTTTAACATTCAAAGAACATAATAAAAATTTGACTAGAATGGGGAAATAAATAATAAATAACTCACAATAAATAATCTTAAATATTGAAGTAAAATGTATATTTATCGAAAATGCTGCAAAGTCGAACAAAGTACGAAAACGGAAAATTGAACGATGCTTGGATTCACCAAAAAAGAAAACCTGACGTATAAATCATTATTTAATTAGAACACTTCTTAATCGCTTCTTAATACTTCTTAATAGAAAACATATGATTTTAGATATCTGTCAGTCTAGTACATGATTAGATTATATATCTATCAGAAGTAGATGATTTTTACTTACCTCTATTTGTTGAAAAGTTATTTTACACAAGTCAATGTGTATTACTTTAAGCGATTTCAAATCATACTTTTGACTTTTGCTTGATATTGTCCTTAAAGCTGTGCGCTTTTATCCTTCGTACAGTTTTTAATGTCTAGTTTGTACCAGAACTTGTCAAGATGTAATTTATAAAAAAACTGAAGTTAACTTTCCCAGATGACAAAGTGTTGCACTTTAATCTATATATCTGTTTTAATAGTTTGGACAAGTCAAACATATATTTGTTCAATGTTTCGCTGCAGTTTAAACATGCTAAGGGTCAATTGTATTTTACTATGGGAGTCTGAAATAATTGTTTATTTAATGAAAGAAACTCGTACCATTATGATTATTCTGAAGAATGCATTCAAAACATTTATGGATACGTTAATAAACGGGGAAACGTTAAACATGTGAGAATGAAAGGCACTAAGTAGTTCTAAAAATTAAAAGTTTTAAAGACTTTCTGTATGACTGTTCATGTTTATTTTATTAACTTTTCACGTATGTGTGCAGTCACTTTCAAAATTTCATATCAACACACATTTTGAAAAGATTAAAATTCGACTTTTACTGATCATTTCTCCCGATGACGTCACTATACGTTGATTATGAGTTAAATAATTAACTTATAGACATGTATCTATATTTTATATTTTAAAAGTTTTATGTCATAATCGAAAATAACTATTTCAAGAAAAACTTAACGACCAACGTTGGATCAGATTCGTCACAGTTCTTGATGACACAGAAATTTTAAGCCTTAACGTGTGCGGAAATGATATGATGTCAATGATACAAAATATCATGATACGACACATATTAAACTACATATATAACATATTTGTCGCTTAACTAAACATAGAAACGTGAAATGTAATTTTGACATGCTAGTGATATACTTCATCTCAAATGTAATCGTTATTAATTTATAGATTTTAAATAAAATTATAGTAGCGATTATTGTTTAGTATGTTATTATTTCGTGTATTAGGGTTTCATAGTCATATAATTGTGGGAATAAAAGAAGTTTTACTATTTAAGAAAAAGGATATATATTGGAGTTGATGATGAAACTAACATTGTAATGTATCAACTTCAAATATTAATAGTTTAATATAATGCAACATTTTGTTTCTATAGTTTAACAGTTTCATTATAATATATTTGTGTTCTATGCATGGAAACTCACTTGCTATTACAACCATAACCTATATCATATTTACTTCCTTTTAATTTGTTAATTAATATTTTTTATTATATGCAGAACTCGTGGTGCTTATTTGGTACGGATGCCTCCCCTCCATTTCTTTACTCATCATCAGTTAAATTAAGTTAACAAAAATATTAATTATATTACAGGTATTTTTTTATTATTTCATTATCTAAAATGGATTTTAAATTCTAAATATATTATTTTTATTCTTAAATTTGGATAAATGTAATTAATTCATATGTTGATCTCGGGATGTTTTCCAATGTCAATTTGCAAATGTGAATTTTTAAGTCAACCAATGTAAAATATTCTTGCTTGTATAAATTATTTCTGTATAAACGGATTGCCATTTTTGTTGCCACTGGGTGACTTCTTGATTAGATCGTAAATTTGTTTTTGAGTTAAAATCTAATTTGTGAAATAAGTTAGATTTTTCTGGAAGAAAGTTATCTATTTTGGTTACTTTTATATCGCCAACTTGGAAATATATCCTGCATAATTTTCTAGATATATTCCACCCATCATCTTTTAGAAATATAACATGACGACTTTGATTAAGTTTCTTGATTCAATCAATTGATTTGTGTTTTGCGTTTATTTATGCAATTTAATTTTGACAGATAAACGTTCGAATAGTTTAATCAATTGCGATCTTTTATGTTTGTATATATTCCAAAATTCATGTACTGAATATGTTATGTATTCTAAACGTAATATACGCAGCTCTCTATGACATAAATAATCAGTTGGATTTATTTATGTAACAGTATCGTTTTAAGCTGTACTTTAACATATGCATATCGTTTTCTTCATTTACATATTTGGCAACAAGGCATGCTTACAGGACGTAGTCTTCCCATATGTCTTATGTTTTGTGCTTATGTATCACAGTTTTACCTATACTATTGGAGTGTCCAACATATATAAATATATAAATCATTCATAATTACAGTTAATGCAATTGGAATAATTTAAGATTACTGTTTGATGCTATAAAAACTACCAGAGAGCTTTTATAATTGCCCTAAATTGTCTGTAGTTTTCTAGTTCTATGTGACAGTTCACAATTAGGACCAAAAGATTTTGTGAATAAGGTATAATTTTTAATCCAGCCAAAAACATGTTTTCAAAGTATGTCATTCTAAACAACAAATTAAGTTAAAATTAATTTAAGTCCTTATTGACGGTATTTAATTAGCAACGTTTTATATAATTTAATTAGACATTAATTTGGTAAATAATGATTCTGATCAAAAACATATTTTCAACTTCAAAAAGATTTTGGATTATTAGGGACACTTCCCCCATGGTAATTTTATTTTTAACTGATGTGCCTTTGTGGGTTCTATGTTTGAAGTAGGTCTATCTATTAGATTTCAGTTTTCAATTCGATGAACAGTACATACTCCATTTAATGTACCAATTTAAATATTTAAATTTGAGATTAACTATTTAAATGTAAGTTTTAATATCTACATACCTCTATTTTTCCTAGTGGGTGTTTCATTTATCATATATCAAGCAAAACAGTTTTCAATTAGGAAAAAGTTTGATATGTTTATAAAAGCTCAAAGAATTTATTCTTATAATTGTATCGATTTTTTATTAGGCATTATGACTATTGTGGTGCCCATAGTTTAGTGTAAAAAATCTTTAAATTGATTGTATTTTAATTTAATGCTTATTTCAAGTTAATTTTTAGTACAACAATGATCACGCCAGCTGTATAACATTCCTGTCTATAGACAGTAAAAAAATACGATTTTGTGCTCAAATTTACGTTAATTTAATAATTCTTCTATATTAAACAAAATCAGTTAATAAATTCAATCGAATAGTATAAATAGGTAGAATTTATTAACTACTATTGAATACCCATTTTTTAATTACTGACACATGGACTGTTATATTGTAGCAATAAATGGTAATATACGTACGATACTATTACGGGTTCTTGTTTTGGTGTGTACGATATTTTTACGATACTTTAACATATTATGGTCTATCCCCGTTTTTATGTTTGTGATTTTTGGATTTCGTAGTCTGTCTTTTAAATCGACTCATCGTATGAGTCTTGTGCTGTTTTATAGAGTACCTACTTTTTTTAATTTTAAACATTTTAAATTAATATTTGTGATTTGATGATAACGCCTTGTTTTTGTTTGCCCTTTCTGGAGTTTGATGATGAATGTGGTTTTGTTTGTTCCTTTAAATCATTTTAATATAAAATATGATGGGCTAATCATACTATAACATGGTGTTCCTAATTCAAATATCGCTTTAATTTTTTATTATTTTTAATTTGCTTTGTAGCGATGTTAAGGAATAGAACGTAATGTTATCATTTACTATATATATGTTATCTGAAATTTAGTCATTTCTGTGGTTTGTATTTTCCAAAACCGTCAACAAGTAAATAAATTTCAGTTTAAGTAATACTTAATGTTTTATTTATAATTTTGAGAAATTATTTAAAACATATATTTTAATAAATTTTATAAAAATTGTTTATTATTGTGATAATTTCTGCATTTGTTCAAATAAATATATATGTAGACATTAAGATCATCATAATTATTTACGCAATGTTTGATTTTTTAATACTTTATAATATGTTGCATATAATTATATATTACAATAATGTATTTAATGTATACTATTACTTATTCATACACAATCGGTGTGTTGGTTTTGTACAATTTTGCACCGAATTATTGGTGTGATGTGTTATCAGCCGATACATAATACAAGATACGAATAATTGGGCGAGACGAAAAGTTAGATAAAAACACGAGGTAATTGGAGCAAATGTTTCATATTTCAGACTCAACGTCTTGGAAGATTTTCTCCGCGACTCCCACGATTCATCTATCCAAAGTGTTCAACAAGAAAAGCGTCAACTACAGGACAAGCTGGTAAGTCATCTTTGATCCTTCAATCTTTTATATGTGCATATATACGATGTATAGAGATTGATTTTCACTTTATATCGATTTATGCGTCTAACATCGAGGATTTCTACATTGTGTTATATGTTTTGGAGTGTCCTATATATTTACATACATATATATTTTTTAAAGTATAAAATCACATTAAAGTGGATAAATTATCTTGTAGACGAAAACCATTTTATTGTTTGTTTGTTTTTTCTTATTATTTAATTGGTAAACTTAGATGGCAATATACCGTTAGGCAAATGCGACAATTATTTTTTCTTATTAGTATAGACTATTTTCATATATATTTAAGGCTTTTCTTGCTTGCTCGATGAGTTAATCAATTATACTATATATAATATGCAAAATACTTGTTGGTGGACAATGGAGTTAATACTATACTGTAATAAAATAGTTGATTTATTTACATCGTATTTATATTGTTTTATATAAGTAAATATAGTTAATATAAGAAAAAAAATTATCGTTTAGTTAATGTTTAATAATATGATATGTTTTATATTGAGCGTTTTTTATATTTAAAAATATTTATATTAAAGTCACAAAATTTATCCGTATATTATTATTAAATAAATATTTATTTTATTTGTAAACTGCCATGTTGCGTATTTATTGTAAATGACCATTGATAAGTTTTGTTATTAACTTATTATTCTAAGCAATTATAATTGTCATCATTCGCAATATAACGTAACTTCAATGCGAAGTTTTAAAAACTTCTAATATATATGGCATGATTCTTTCCCACTTTTCTGAGTCGAATAATATGAACTGAAATGAACTCTATTTATGTATTAGGAATAGGTAACGATAAAATTTAATTGTTAACATCTGCGTAATTATGAAATGTTCCGTTTGTGATCTATCTCCAATCTTCATGCTATATATACCCTCCCCGTCTTGTCAATGACCTATAGGCTACGTTGAGTGTTCTTCTTTCTTTCCACAGAATCGAATAGACCGAGACAACCAGGAGGAAATTAGCCGTCTTAATCAAAAGTGAGTTCAGTGATCACAACTTCCCTTAGTTTATAGGTGTATTTCATTTTAAAATCTAGTTTAAAAGAATCATGATAGGTTACCTATAATAGGTAACTATGTTACACATTTTAGTTTTATAGTGTGCATGCATGCGCTATATTGGGTGCATAATTTGTACATTTATGTATTCTGGTTAATAGGGATTTTTTGTTTTTATGTTTTTTTAATGAAGTTATTTAAAACCTGCATATTTTATAATCTTTTGTATTGCTCACAAATAATTTCTATGCAAAACATATAACTATGTAAAACACTTATATGAATGTATTATGTTTTTGTGTGTTTAAAAAATGTCTGATATGCAGTGCAATGTTTTGGTTTCATGTTATTTGATTTCTATGTATGGATTTCTATCTATAAAATGTGGTAATTTTAACTCTAGAAGGAAAAATATGGACTTTTGGTATTTTTCTGTAGCGCGGAAAAATAAACAATTAACTGTTTATTAAATTGACCCCTATTGTTTATTTAAAATAGCTTATTTTAAACTTTTATTTGACTTTTATTTTGTGGTTAGCTTACAGAGCAATGTTTATTTATCTCGTATAAACCGCACTATAATAAGAGTTTCGCTATTGAATTTTTGGCTGTTGAATTTTAGAAAACACTTAGTCGTTAACTAACAGAACTAATGTGCGATTAATGTATTCTTATGAATTTTGGCAATCATTTCATTCTGATTATTTGTCAGGTAGAGTTATCGTTCTATGGAAATGGGCCAGGATATTGTCTCGGAACAGGTTCGAGCCTACCCTCGGACTCTCCCGTTCCAGGCTAGCAGTCGAGAGTTAGTGACCCTTAATTGGTTCGTTTGGTTTAAAAAACGAGAGTGACCGTGGCTTACTGTAAGAGTCATTGGTGAAGTGGGCGCGCTTCATAAACTACTCACTGCTACAGAATCAGGGCCCTTGATCCATCTCTGGGTGTTTATTAAACACATTTCGACGTTAAATACTGTCGAATAATGATTTTGAATAATGATTTTCTTCAAAATAACTTCGTCGCGTCATTAAAACGCAAAAATTAAAATATAATTATTGTAATTTACGGTTATGAAAATAACCTCAAAATACAAGAAAAAGTATTCATACCCCCTGTTGTCCTGTTACGGACGACCTGTAGCCTACATATAAGTATACTAATATATATATATATATATATATATTTACCTTAACTGCATGTATTTATACTCGTATGTACCTCCTAATTTTCAGGTCCGACATTTTGAATTTTTTTCGACATATACAGTGCTCAGTGCATATAGAGCTTTTATAGTGCATATATAATGCCCATTCCTTATTACACATTAACCGATATTGTTTTCATTTTAGACAAATTCTGTTAGAAACCGAAATATGTACATCTCAAGCTGAGGCTGCCAAATTGAAAGCGGAGTCTGAAAAATGTAAACTGGTGAGTTGACACTTGACATTCGTTTTAAATCAGTTTACACTGAACGTTTGCAGAAATTATAACTTTTATGTCGTTAAATCGGTTATTTATTCATAAAATAAATATATTTCAATGTTAAAACTCAAAAGATGATTTGGGAGAATGTGTATTAGTCAGTGATAAAAACTCTATTTAATACTTCCAGGAACTTGTGCGTGCTCAGGATCGGTTGAGCTCCACTCAGTCTCAATTGAGTTCGACACAGGAAGACATTGAGCATCTCCGGGATGTCCACCAGAAGGAACTTGGCATATTGAGTATCGAGAGAGATAGAGCGAATGAGGTTGGTAATCAATTTATCATAGTATGAATATGTTTTTTTGTATAATCGTACAATATTTCTAATGAATATTTTGTAAAATAACACGACACAACTAAGTTGTGTTATTATTGTTAAAAATCAATTTTTATAAATAAATCGATATTCGTAGTCTAACTTTATATTCTCTGTAATATTATAATTACCTACACATGTTTCCATTTTTTTAAATGTCCATATCATATGGAGCTGTATCTTTCAAGTACGTTTAGTTATTTTAAAAGTTTTTGGCAGGTTTATGCTAAACAGTTGCGGAACTAATTTTATGATACATTGTTACATAATTATAAGTTCGTTCATAATTTGAATCCAATAAATTGTAAATATTGAAATTATATTTGGTAGAGTTAATTTAACTTTAATTAAACAGTAGAATCCCCAAGATGTAAATAGTCAATGGTCCGCCAAGGAGGAGGAGATAATTGATACTCACATTTTTATCAGTTCATTGTCAATAATCTGTGGAACGCAATTCTACAAACAGTTCTAAAAAACTTTCGTTAAGCCTCCATTCTACCTGTTGGTCTTTCTGTTAGCATTAAATATTATTATTACAGGCTTCTATCCTTCCCCTCTGAATTTTTCCTTACAAACATATCATTTAATTTATCTATATTTTAGTCTGATATTTCTTGATACGCTTTTTCTAATTATTTCTATTATTTCTAATACATATATTCCTTTATAATTCAATTTATTATCGGAATTCTTAACCATAAAACCATATTGTAATTCTTCTGTAGATCTAACACTCGAATCTAGCAGGGAGATTATTATTATAAGAATTATAAAGTGAATATAATTAAATAGTAAGTTGAATTAAAAATTATTGTACATAATCATTATAGTTTTTTTTAAATAATCAGAGTCCATTTATTGTTTTCGTTTTCTTTGTCTTGAACTATAAAAAATAATGTACGTGTTTGTTTAATGTTATAAATGTTATTGTTTGTGTTTTTCTTGTTTTCTTGTTGTTAATGTTAGCGATATAAATTTAGTATAAGATTTATCATGCACATATTTTCTGGAAAGTGTAAGTTGATGGTTAGGTATATGAAATAAGTGAGGCCTCAATGCATTACAGATGCATTGATTATTATAAGCTAAACAATAATTTTATTAACAACCATTATAGACAGAGGTGTATGCAGTTTGACGCTTATGTGAAATATATAGAGTATCTTTGTTAGTTTGTAGGTTTATGTTGAACGACAAAATTACACTATACAAAAGTAATTGAAATTTACAGGATGTTCTACTTTGTTTTGTTGATTAAAACATATAATACTGTATGTGATAGGGCGGACATTGATTATTTTTCGGGAATTCTGGAATCGGTTTTTAAACAATTCATTATGTTCGATGAATTTTCCACTTTTACAAAGCAGTAAATAATTTACCGATTTTCCTTATTTTTAATTTTGACTACACGTTGTGCTGCCAGTTAAAATGTCCAAAACATCGCTACACTCTCTGACAATCCCTCTATCCCTTGCCTCACACTATGCGACCACCACACGTCCAGCTACTCGACAGTCTATCCCACGAGGTGAGTGAGCTCCGGCCTCCCTCCTCGGCCCCCGACGACCTCCCCCCCTCCTCCTCCTCCTCCTCGACTGGCCTCAGTCTGGCCGGCCGGTGTCACGAGGCTGAGGACCTGGTGGGCCGCATCACCCGGGAAAACAAGGCGCTCAGAGAGCAGCTGGAGGAGGCTCAGGCGGAGCTGTTCACGCGCTCCATTGAGGAGGGGCGCTCTCTGGTGCGCAAGACTGATGTCAGCCTGGCCTCTGAGATCGATACCTACACTAAGGACCAGGTGAGACCTTAGCTGTTGCTGCGTGGGTTTGAGGGTAGTGACCGGTTTTTTAAAGTTGATGGGTATAAGTGTTTTTGAACTGTTTTGAACTGTTCAAAAGTTTTGAAAACTGTTTGAAAAGTGTTGAACTGTTTTTGCAAATTCAATTTGCTAATTATTTGATTTGTAGAGCCTCTTATAATTTTGAAGATTTATACCTAAAGCTGCACTATAGCGATGGTCTATTGGAGGCTACCAGTGCTTTTTATTTAATTTAATGTTCAAACATGTCAAACATTTAATTATCCTTAAAATATTCCCTCATTGTATACATAATAGAAGTTAATTATTGTATACATAAATGTTGGGATAGATTACATTAACATAGTTCGTTTATTGGTTCATACTTATTATTTTTCTCTAAATATTGTTATCTAATGGGGACTAAAAAAATAATTTAATAGTGAATTATAGTTTTTGACAGAATGTATTTATTGATTTACAATTAACTAAATGCACTACTTTTAGTAGTATGTTTGTTTTATGCCAACAATTTCAACTCAGCGCATATAATGTACCTGACGAAAAAGGCCATATTAAAATTATCATTTGTAATCAAATGTTTTATTTTCTGTACAGTCATCTCATTTATATTACAGTAAACTATTTTTATTGCTTTTTTAAAGTATTGTCTATAATCTATACGACTTATTTATTATATACATATACTTTTATATATTATTTATAATATATCTATGTGCTGCACAGTTCATTTGGTCCATCTTATTTATCCGTTCCACTATAGGTAATGGACTTATTGGTGAAGGAAAAAGAAGCCAACTTCAAACTCCGCGAATACATCGAATCAATAATCATTAGAATTATGGATAGACATCCATCATTGTTAGAAATCGGTTGAATATGTTCATCTACTCGAAACATACCTCTGTAATGTATTTTAATATTTTACTGCACATTGTACATTCCACACAATATATACATTTAATGAAATGCCTTTACACATATCTCTCTGTTATATATTTACATATCATGTCTACATTTTGATTATAGCATTCCTTTGTTTTGATGTCATGTTGTCTTTCTTCACTGCTCTTTATATTTTATACAATAAGATTTTTAATTCATTTCATTGCTTTATTTATTTCAATCAATGGGACCAAATATATTATTTTGAGTTTGTCTACATAATATATTTCATATACATTTTAAGCATGATCTGATGTGTTTTTATTTTATGTATAATTTAAATACGCACCTTTTTATACTATACTATACTTTGAACAGCATATATCTACAAAAATGTATAAAATGTCTATATGCGTTATGCGAAGTTGACTTCTTTGCGACATATCTTCTAAATTCCTATTATTTTTGTATAATATTCAAAATATTATATAATAATGTTATGCTATGTAATCAATAAAACTTCAAAAAGTATTAAATGTCACTCTTTTAGCATATTTAATGCGCAATAAATGTTAGTATTACAATAATATACTTTTCCTTTCTTTGTTAATGTAATCATGTTTATAGTATTAATGCAATTAATATTGCCAAAAAATTATTTCGAAGCAATACATGTCTAAACAAAAGTAATACATTAAACTTTTCCCAGATTGAGGTGAAATAGAGACTAAAATATGTAAATAGTCAAAAAAATAAATCGATTGCTTTCATTGCAATATTTCAGAAAGGATTATCCAAATAAGCTTCCTGAAAATGTATAAACGTATTTCACCATTGTTGAAATATATCTAGTTTAGTCAATCATTTTTCATTCATGAAATGCTCATTTATATAATGAAATTAAAGCACTATTCCAATATTTTTAAATACATTTGTTGCCCATTATTATTAATATATATTAATATAGAACTAGGAATTTAGTATTACCATGCAGAGCGTATGCAATAAGCATATATATATATATCGTTGTGTAATTAAGACCGTCTTGACATTAAAATTTCCTGATTCAGGGTGTTTTATATAATTTGTCCCACCCCACTGATGAGGTATATTTGATATATATGATACTTAATATAATTAAATCCATCTATTATTAATAATGATCATTATTCAGGTATTAATATGTCATATTAAAAAGATCCAGGATGATGTAGGCCTACAATTAAATTCTAAAATATTTTTAGTACGTGAATTCGCGCATTTATGTGCGTATCTGCATATGTGTATCTAATCAATTAATGGATCTTTTTTTGTCGTCATAATTGTATATACTAAACTATTATATAGAACATATTATGTTATATATGTAAAATAATCGATATTTTAATTGTCCGTTTTTTTAAATATTTCATGAAAGCATGAATTATAATAATCCTGTAGAAGAAAAGTAGCAAAATATATTATAAACTAATATAGCATATTTAGCATATATTTATGTAATTATTAAAGTAAAAATTTTATTTTTGGTCATGAA
This sequence comes from Coelogynopora nodosa, assembly GCA_034780555.1. Lineage (NCBI taxonomy): Eukaryota > Metazoa > Platyhelminthes > Proseriata > Coelogynoporidae > Coelogynopora > Coelogynopora nodosa. Next base: position 28,825 of record JAUZND010008831.1, read on the forward strand.
GAAGATATATCCAAATATGTTTAATAAGGGGCTATTCTCAAATAATGTTAAGTAAGAGGGGGTAATTGGGTGGTTGCTTTTGAGTAACACCGCGTATAACGGGGTATATAAGGGGGTATATGTCATTCCGTTATACGTTATGCTAAATCTTTTTTTTAAACTGAGCAGTTCATTGATTAAGTTAGAAAAATCCTGGTTGTTTAATTAATGTATTACTTTAGCGTGTTAAACATATACATATGTAAAAAAATAAAAATGATATACGACAAATCTGTGTTTATGGATCATTTAAAATTAAATGTACCAATTTTCACAAACTGTTGTAACCCAATAAGTCAAAATAGAGTTTGAAAACTAGGCTTTTATTAACTGAAAAGCAAGTAAGTGAAAATGAACCAAAAGAACGAACACATTAAGTGATATAACTAAACAGAGTATCATGAGTAGAGTTAACGGATTATATAGTATAGACTTTACATAAATCAATAAAATATATATAAACACTATAAGGTAAGTTAGGCAGTATTCAGCTGGATACCACAGTCCTCCCCGCTTAGGGAACATATCGATCAGGGGCCTTGATTTGACGACCATAACGGGTCAAAGGATAGGCCTCAGAGAAGATGATTGGCTTCGAAGGTTCAGACTCCGCTTCCGAGGGCGTACTCGATTCCCCCACAGTTTCCACTGTCTCGGACGGCGTCCAGACGTCTGCCGATGTAGGAGGTGTCACCGGTATGGGCGTTACGTGATCTGTCACATCAGGTTCCGGATGATGAGGCTTTCCGTGGTCTGTCGAAGGTGCAAGATGATGAGTAGACACAGTGTCCATGCGACCATCAGGAAATTCGACCTGGGCGTAGTGTGGAGTGATCGTCTGTACCAACTTCACAGGCTGTACCAGGGGGTCACCTTTTCCACGAACATGGCGGCGATGTAGGATGGTCCTCCCCGGTTGAAGCAAGAACTCGGGAAGGTCAATACCAGTCACAGAGGCTCTTGGGAAGTTCAAAAAACGTTCATGAGGAGTTGAGTTCGTCGCGGTGCAGAGCAGGGAACGGATGGAACTCAGAGCCATTGGTAACACCTTTTGCCACTGCGTCTTATCCAGCCGGAATGTCTGTAGCGCTAGATTGATGGCCTTTTGCATCGTACCATTCATCCGTTCGCACTGGCCATTGCCTTGAGGTCGATAGGGAC
>JAUZND010008842.1:0-30022 GCA_034780555.1 Coelogynopora nodosa
TAGGGGGTGTAGGTAAGAGGGTAGGGGGTAGTAGGGGGGGGGGGGTTAAAGGTCAAAAGTCATGGTCAAAGGTCAATTGGGGAGCCAGAATACACTTTTCCTATACTACTTTAATGCTAAAAAAAAAAAATGAGAAGAGATAATAAAGTGCGAGAAATGATACATTAAAAAATTACATTAAAATAAGATACATTAAAAAATGTTTTATGTCGCACCATTTCGTATTTAATATTATTCAACACTTATAACATATACAATGAAATATATAAATAAAATATTATTTATAATAATACAAATTTTAGGATGTAGAGTTCTCAGTTCTCAGAGTATATATTTCCTTTTCGGTAACATTCACTGAATTTGTGTTCATTTAATTTTTATGAAAATAATTGTTTCAATTGTAAGAAATTTTCTGATTTAGTTGTATTCAATTTGATAAAAATTTATGAAAATTTTATAGTGATCATATTATTAAAATTTTTCTGAAAACACACCGATACAGTTTTTTAAAGATTTTATATATAATTTCAAAAAAAAAATTAAATAATTTTATCGTTGTACTTTATCATGTTCTACTATTAAATTAATATATTATATTTTGATTTTATTACATTTTAAACACACAATTTTATACTATAACAATTTATTAATTCGTTAAAAATGTTAACATAATTGCAATAAGAGAATTGAGAGTTAAAACGTGAAATTTGTATAGCACATATTATATAATAAATTGCAATTTAGATAATTTTTAATATAACCAATGCTACTAAAAAATTAAAATAAATTAAAATATACGCTTAATAATTATCTTGAGTTACACAAAATTAATAAATGTTAATTTTAGTAAGAATAATACATTTAAGAAATAATAAAAAGAGACAATTAAGTTGCGACAATTGATATATTTGAAATAAAAAAATTATCACTGAATCGAAAAATACAACAACTTTTAATTTTTTTAAATGGTTCTGATGTCCCGTAGAAATTCCAATAATTTTTTAAACATTAAAAATAATCATAGTAGAATAATGTAGATATTATGCTTGTGCAGGTATTTGTGAACTATAATGAATATAAAAATAAATAATTTTATACAAATACTTTAAAATTTATTACTATAAAAAAAAAAGTTATTTAACCCCCTAACGCTCAAAATTTTTGTTTGAATTATTTGAATTATATTTTTTGTTTATTTAATCTAAACGACCTAAATAGAAAATTATCCACATATTTATGTATTCAGATTATTATTCCGCACTTTTTTTCCATGGGACATAATGTAGAAATTTAAATAATTTTTTACGACTGTTTTTATTTTTTAATTTATTATTTAATTTATTTTATTATTTAATTAATTAATGTTTTATTTTATTGTGCTATTTAAAATACAATTAAATTTCAAATTTCGCTACAATATGTCGTGCAACAAAGCGTATAACAAAAAAAAGGTATTTTGAAATAATTGAAGGCAATGTCAATGCGTATATGTTTCCAGACGATTATGAAGATGAAATAACGGACCTATTATAGATGATGAAAAAATAGATGTAGTGGAAGAATCAAAAGCTGAAGGACAATAAATAGATATAAAAGGCAAAGAAACAGCAGAAATGCATCCAAATGATGAGCTTATTACTGAAGGAGAAACTGGAGTTATTAAGATGGAATGAAAGAAGTCAGGTAACTTTAGTATTTCTTGAAAGGCAAACATTTTTTGAGGTTGTGCCACCCACTTCCAACCAACCTCTTAAATATGTTAACTGGCTTTTAGTCAACGCCTGATGTGTGATAAAATTTCGGGCGTTGACTTTTCGCCCATGCCAGATGTGTCCAAACCGGCGTTGACTTTTCGCCAATGCCAGATGTGTCATGATTCTTAGCATAGTAAAAAAACGTTGATGATTATTAAACATATCATCAGAAGTATTGATTTTCATAACGTTTGCTTGGCTCGAAGCTTTTATATTATAAACACCACAGATATTTAAACTACTCTATAACTACTAGATAGGCAGCCTCTAATATCTCAAATATATTTAAATAGTCGTTGAGACGTATCAATAAATTTTACTAGTGTACATTTATTAATTAATTTAAATAATCAAGTATATTACATTGTTTGTCCCGATGTGATCATGACAACCGCATTGGGCTATCGGGGCAAGTTTGCCTATCTAGTCATTTAAACAATAGATATCTATGATAAATACCGATCAACAAGAATTATTAAACACATAGCCAATCAAAATGTAGTTTCGAAAATATAAATGCCGCGATCAGCTGATTATACAAATGTATCGATTAATACGTCAGTACTATAAGTGGCTTCATGTCGATTGTTGGTATATTTTTTATCTCTTATCTTCTTATAATCCGTATTCATAATTTATCTGTTTATCTATTAATCATGATTAAAAAGTCTAAAAAGAAAGCCATCACGTTAGCATTAATAGCTTATATTAACATACAGGAGTCAAATAAAAAATCGTCTCATTTGGTCGAGACATTGGTTGTTGCGCCGAGCACGGGCACAAAATGGTGTATATACCATACCAACTTATTAAATGAACTTAGCTTAGAAGATCCATCAGGTTACTTGATTTTTTTGCGAAAAGTTTCGAAAAGTTGATTGAACTATTTACTGACCAGGGCCGTAGTTAAAACAATTAATACAATAACAGATCGTTTCAACTAAAATGACTATGATATTTACAAGGAACCGGAGATATTGTTGACACATGCAGCAAACATTATTCCCTATACACAGGCAGTCTAAAATGTGACTGCATTTTATGGAGATGATATTGACGGAAATTAATCTGTCCAATTGCAAATATTTTGTTATTGTTTTTCCTAATATGAGGTGGTGCTTTTGAATCAATATATTCTTCAACTTCGAGTAAACATTTTAGTAAAGTCTATCGTTTGCATAGTTCATTTGATTATAGTTGTACCAGAAACAAATGTGCTCAGTGAAAGAAGCCTATAAAACAACTGAAAACCTACAGGCTCCGGAACAGTATGACACAGAGCAGATTGATTCATACTGTGCGGCTGAATATTTACAAAGATGAGCTCGACAAAATTGATCTGAGAGAAATTGCGAAAGATTTTGTGTCAGGACGAGAGCACAAGCTTAAAATATGCGGAGATTCTAACAACAAATACTGCCATATTTCGTTATATTTGGATATATTACCTTGCCTTCTACTAACTACAAAAAATATTTTTTGTAATTATATAACATAATAATCAGATTTTTATATTAATTCTATACCTATTCATAATAAATAATAAATAAAGAAATGGCTTTATTTCAAGAAAAAGTACAAACTTTTATAGAGGAACGCATAATAACAAAGTACATGTAGTTTTACGAGGGTACACAAGTACCTATAGGTACATAATATAGAAAATGCATTCATCAAATACAGTTTTACTATATACATTAATTACATATTTTTTAATTGTACACACAATGTGGATGTAATGTCGTCATTTTATTAATAATTTATTACCATGTTCTTTATTTTAAACATAGATCCTATTTTACTGTATTTAGCATTTAGTTACTTATTATATATTACAAAATAAGTATGGCTATCTCCACGAGCCATAATGGCGCCTATTCGATTCTTGGCTCGACAAATATGAAAAAGCTTCCTAATACGGGCCTCAGCGTATAGTTAAACGCATGATACCTATAGAAAGTTTTATGGAAAGTCTTATGGAAATAAAATTAATTAAAAATTAAATACGGAAAATTAGTGGAATTGGCCCCCACAGATAAAAGATGGTATCGCCAGTCAGGTATAGGATACTATAAACTATAGTTATTGAGTCAAATTCATCTAGTAAAAGCAAATTTGATTGGTAAATAACTATATAAACTCTCAAAAACATGTTTAATATTTGATTTTTCAGTGCTATCTATTTATTTATGCCGGTTTGAAGAATCATCTGGCATAAGCGAAAAGTCAATGCCTGATGTGTCATCAAACAGCGTTGACTTTTCGTCGATGTCAGATGTGTCGTGGGCTTAAATTATCTGAGGGCCTACTAACAAGATAATGGCTTATCATGTTCTGTCACAGTAAAGTCAAACAGGAAGGAAATGCCTTTAATGAAAAGTGACAAAGACATGAAGAAAGGTGATATATCGAACTATCAACTTAACAATGGTAAACTGAATTGTGTAAAATTGATTCATACCAAGACAGTTCATGTCATTCCAAAGTGCTTAACATGCAGTGGCACAATGGTGAAACATAAGAAGCAAATGGGCACAGCTGCAATAACAACAGTTAATATTCTCTTCATTATCCATAAATGCAACTGTTATATGGGAGGTGTTGATCACTCAGTTAAATACAAATCTTACTAAGCTATTGACCTTATTTTGAAAACAAAGTACTACCTCAGGCCATTATTTGATATATTGGATACATGTATTGTCAAAGCTACATTATTTTTAACAAACTCCAAGCTTAATATGGTTAGAAACCTGTCAAGCATCTGCAGTTTAGGGAAGCTATTGCTCATGAACTAATTGGTCAATATTGCAGCCGAAAACAAAATAAACCAGATGCATCTGTGAAGAGGGGAGCTTCAGCACCACTGACAGAAACACCTGCACATTTTCCCAAGCTAAATGAAACTAGAAAAAGATGAAAACGCTGTGCACAGAGAAGTGTAGATAGCGAAACTAATATGACTAATGTGACACTTGTGAATTCTAACTATGTATTCAATTACAAAGATTTTCACAAGCAGTAGCAAATTATTATTTTATTACTTTATAACTAATGATGGTTTTGTATCATTGAAGACATTAACCGTAACATTCCTGTATAATTCAAATCACATTTTGATGTTCCAATGTTACATAATTTATTGTTGTTTGTTATATTTCTTTATATTCGTGTATATTAGACTAGTACTACTAAATATGCATAATATTTTCTGCAAAGCAAAAAATTATGACTCAACACTCAAGTTGTATAAAACCTATTTGCATAACCATTTATAAATACATTTATCTCAACTTAATCCTAGTAAAAAATAATATTACCAAAAAATAATATTTTCAAAAAATTCATTCAGTTCTACAATAAGACAAAAACTGTTATGAAAAATAAAAAAACACATAGAACAAAGCCAAATACCGATAAATTAGTATGGTTGTGTTATACACAAGAAAATATTATTATTTAGATAACAACAGACATATACTTTCTATAATGAGGGTTAAATATACCATTGGTTCTAAAATGCAAATTTCTGAATTAAACATATTAAAAGCGGATTCAACTACCTATTGATTTGAAAATAGAAAATAAAATACAGGGAATGAATAAAATATGATTTTTTATGATTAATTAAAATTATTAAAGATTAATTAAATTTGATTGAATTGATTGATTGATTGATTGAATTTGATTGATTTGATTTAATAAGATTGATTAAAGATTAAAAATTAATTATGATTAAAGAAGATAAGATATATGTTTGAAATACATATTTTTGAAATATTAAATACTATAAAGAAATATAGGAAAAGACGTTAAATACCGATACACCAATTATCATATCTTCAGAAACAATACAAGCTTTCTAAAATTAATTATATTAAGGTTTAGTGAATTGAATTTTATAATAAATGAAAAGGTAGGGAGAGAGAATTGAGAGAATTGGGTTTGTTAAGGATGTGTAGAAAAAATAATAACTATTTTAATAATTTTTTAATAAAGTTAGAAGCTATGTTAATTGTTATGTAATAATATAAAAGAAGAAATTAATCAAATGGTATAAAAGTAGCATTATCGTATATATATAGCAGAAGATGTTTTGAAATGGTTATAAAATATGTTAAAATATACAGAAAAATATAAATATTTTAAATAATACTTTAAAAATGTAGTTTATGCCACATGGACAAGCGCTGTTAAGTAGTATAGAACCTGAATATCTTAATCACCCCCTCCTAAAACCGAAACTCCTTCCCCTAAAACCGAAACGAGGGGGTGATGCAGATATACAGGTTGTATAATACTCTGTTAGGATTGCATCAGCAAGTTTTGTTTAGTTATTTTCTAAATATACGTGACATTATATGGTACATACTGCAATACGATGACACGTAAATTACATTACGCATAATATAGATTGAATAAACATATAAGTAAATGAAAAGAATGATAGACAATTCATAAAATAGTCATAGTAATAAAATTGTTTGAGATATGAAAAATAAATAATACGGATATACAATATAATTCAATTTAGAATAAATAGAGTAGAATATGAACGACTAAAAACATATTAGAGAATGCAATTAAAATAAAAGCGAAAAAAGTATTAGATTACCAATAATTATGTTCGTTCTTTATTTATATTATTTTAAAAAAATTACTCATTATATAAGTTGACATGAGCCTATAATGATAATGTATATGATGTATGACCTAATATCTGACTTAATGTATATGACGACAGGTATGAAATAAAAATTAAATTGTCATATACAGTAAACTATGGCAATGTCATTTGATTTCAAAACTGTTTATTTGTGTATCGTTAACAGAATAGTGATCTTCAATTTAATTTTAATATCTAATGATCAAGTTGATAGTCGTTCAGGGTCACTTTTCAATCTTCTTATTTATTTAGGGGATGTTTTCTGGGTAAGGCTATTTAATAAATAATGTTGGTGCACAAAATTGTATATTACGTATAACAACTTGAATAGAATTATATACTATACATTGTATATGCATATATTTCACAATCATGGAATTCATCAGGTTATTATTTGACAATTACATCAGGATTACATTAGGATTACATCAGGATTATATTAGGATTACATCAGGATTACATCAGGATTACATCAGGATTACATCGGGATTACATCAGGATTACATTAGGATTACATCAGGATTATATCAGGATTACATCAGGATTACATTCATTAGGATTACATCAGGATTATATCAGGATTACATAAACATTATATCAGGATTACATTAACATTATATCAGGATTACACTTGAATTATACCTAGAGTACATCATCATTGTAATTCTTGTCATTATCTTGATCTTTTTCATCATTATAGTTGTCGTGATTGTCGTGATCTTCTTCATCATTATAGTTGTCGTGATTGTCGTGATTTTCAGCATCATTGTTGTATCTCCTGAATGAAATTAATCGATTAGTTGATTAATAGTATAAACTTTTTCAAATATCAATAGTAAATGAACAAATTCTATTCAATTATTCAACACCACCACAAAACAAATAAACAAAAATAAACAAAAAATAACCAGAAACTAATAATAATAATATGAAAAATGTATAATATATTATATACATATAAAATATTTGATGTGTAATTAAAAAATAGTATAAGATATAAAGAGATACATACATTCTTTAGTTAAATATTTAGTTTACTACATTGCTAATACAACAATTAATAAGAATTACACAGTAGCATATCATGATAACAAAGTAAATCAAATAAACCAAAAATCACAAAATAATAAAATATGAACGGTTGAAAGATTGCATCAAATTTCGGATTACTTTCAAACATTCAAGAATGTTAAATATTTGTTTAGAATATGAAATGAGGACACACTAATTTCCCTCGAACCACATCTTAATAATCGGCATATTGGTTTTTCCGGGTTCACAGATTAGGTTCCATATTTCAGTCCATCGGTTGCACCCTTAACGAATTAAGCGATTTTTAACTATATTTTTTAAATGCAGTTATTGTCAGGTATTGTCTAGTAAAATTGACTTTTTATGAAATGACTGAAATGACTTGAACCGATCTGGGTATTTTATATATATCATTAGAATCGTCATGGATCTCACAGCTTCTTTATCAAAATATTTCGTCAGTCAGAATGCAATAAAACTACTTGAAAAATCTATTTTGTTAATTTAGCGTAACTTATTATTACTTAACTGGTTTATTATACTGCATGTATCTCAAACAATAAATATAATAAATTATTTATTTTATAATTTGCGATTGCAAACGGTGGTAAAACTAATTAAATACCGCTAGCTTAATTATTAACTTAGTGTCTCAAAAAAATAAAGTTTTTAAATTTAGTCTATATCCCCGCAGGTGTCAATATTTTTAACAATAATTAATTTTTGCAGTATTTATACAATGCTTATATATTCTGGTCAATGAGATGAATAAATAGTAGCAATCTAACTTTATAGATGGATATGCTAATTACAAGATGTTATTTTGGGTTATATTATAAAAATGAATACTTTGTCATTCAATAAAAAATTGTAGTATTTCTTTTTACTAATAAATGTTTTGAAATGTAGCTTGTAGCTTTTGCAAAAATTAAGTTAAGCATTCAAAAAATAGCAAATAAGTCCCGGGAATGATTCCTCATTAAATATTTCTAAAAATATCGGCGATTCTAAAATAAACAACTAAACAGTTCCAAAAAACCTAAATAGTCATATAGTATATTGACGTTCAAAACAATTTTTCCATAGAATAATTTATTTTTATTTTAAAAATATATTTATATTAATAAATATGTGGAAATTTTTTTATCAATAATGTTTGTAAAAGTATAGGGTAATTGCCATTATAATTTTTGGACAATATTATTTAAAAAAAATTATAGTGCGGATACATCTAGAATGGTAAAGTGTAATATAGATCAATAACATTAATTAATTTGAAAAACTATAAAACTTGTCAATTGAGAAAAAATAATTATACATAAAAATTAACGTTAATTTTGTTTTGTTTTATTTCTTAATCATTCGCAACTATTATTTCCCGTAAGTAAGTTTAGGTTGAGAAATTTTATAAAAAATATTTTTTGAGTATTTGTGTGAAATCTTTAAGTAAAATATTAGTCGCGAATAATAACAATTTTGTATCATATTTATAATATTGATAACATAAGAAAGTAAATACATCTTAATTTTTACAAAATAAATAAATAAATGTTCTGTTTATATATTGAAACGTTTTTAAAAGTAACACTAATATTTAAAAAAATAATAATGCTAAACAAAAATAATAATATGTTATTAATTATCAGATCATAACAGATAAAGGGACATAAATACATAAATTATAATATAAAAAGATCTATTAATTAGACTAATTAATGTAAGAACATCTTTCAAAGTTTACTTATATTATAATGTTCATGATTGCATATTTACAATTAATAAAATAGCCATAAGTGAATATTGTTCCTGTAGAGAAATATTTTTGTATGGATACCAGGTGAATATCCTTATATTAGATATTGAAAAAACCAAAGTATAAAAGTATATAATAATATTTTGTAAGATTGAGATATAAATTTACATTATTTAGAAATCAATAGAAGTGAAATTTATATTCTCACTGCCATGGCTTGATTAAATAATTCGTTTTTACACCAACATACACAAAACAAAAGGTTCGTTTTCACACAACAGATGGAATCCCGCTTCATTCTGAGTGAGCAATCGCCCTTTGTATAAGGCTGCATTTGCCCCATTACGAATATCTCCATGAAATACATAGTACCTCTGATAAGGAAAATTTCAGATTAAGCCATTTTTTTTGAGTGGGGATCATGTTGCTGTTTTGTGCCAGGGTTCGAGGATTCAAGTGTTTTAACTTGTCAGTGTCATTTTTTATTGTTAATATTGTTCATATTAAGCTATTTGCTCCCAAACGTTTTGAATTTTATAGCCAGCTAGGTTTTTCCAGGGTCGTCGAAAAGTCTTTCTCGAATAATTTAAACCTGGATATCATTCTAGGGAAGTGGAGATGCGGGCATTGTAACACTAGATGTTTTATAGTATGGCACTCTTCACCACACCACTTACACTAAGCTCCAGCAGTGCAGATCGGTTCCTCGCATCTGTGGCGTTCTTCTTGTATCTGCAATCTGCGATTCATGAATTTATAAAGGCATACGTCTTTCATATAGATTATTCGCAAACAAGCGGTGTGTGGCATATATATATGGTGCATCGTAACCACTGCCGTCCTGTCTAAATCATCTGTAATATCTGTTTTTTTACTTCGTTCTACGGGCCTGCTACCGCTTTCAAAATTGCCCAAGTGTGTTACTTTTGCAAAGTGTTATTATGCGCTTTTCAATAAGATTCGTCAGCAGGTTCTTCAGAAGATTCGTGTTTTAGTTCATTCTCATACAATCCGCGGTGATAATTAAGGAATCCAGCGAAGATGAACCGTTCTGTATTTTTTGGTACTCTCAAAGAAACGAACTCATATTTTGCTGACTTTCTCGATACATCACTTTGTAGGGTCAGTTTGTGCACCCTTGTCAGTGTGTGCACCCTTCTTCTATCTCGCATATCTGTTTCAAGCTCCAATATCTTGCTTAACTCTAACTGCTCCGCAAAGAAACTGATACACTACTTACCTGACTTGTGCTTTTTTTTTTATCCACCGCCACTGTCACTATCTTCCACACTACCCTTTGCCGAACCATCGGTATACACCTTCAAATCTGCCTTTCCTATAGATCTTCTATGTGTTTCAATGCTGCTTTCTTACTATACTGTCCGTGAGTTCATTGCAAGTGAACCAGCATCCAATTCCGGTTGTAACCCCGCCGATGATAGCCTTCAGACTCTATTGCCACAACACCGTAACCTGTTTTTTTCCGTTACCCATATCAGTCTATGTCAGCCCACTTGTACCTTTTTATTTGCCTTTTCACGTTTGTAATGAATTGCAAAGATAGCTGTGCTGTTCGAACACATAAATAAGTATACCAATGTATACTTGATATCTCTGGTGGTGAGGTCGTCAGCTGTCCAGATTAGAAACAGTGTTGTCGTCAGTATGCTTTTCTGTGGAAGGTTCGTCACCCCCTACTTTAACCCTTTCTTCCAACTTCAATCATACTATTCCGCTAGTTGGCCAAGTGATTGGTTAACGATACTGAACGGTAACATTTGACCTCTTTCGATGGTTTCCCGCTTTTCAGAATTATGAATGCTTTTGCTATTTTTTAACACCGAAATATCCTTGTACATGTTACAATTGCCTACTCTTTATCAGTTGGTAAAAATGTTCTAGTTGCTCCTTAAATAATCTATAAACCAGATTTAGAAGCAAAAATAATTTTAAAATAAGTCAAGACATACCTGTTTAAGATTGAATGACTCTGAATACAAACCTTTCTATTAAACCTTAGCCATAATCCAAAACAGTCAGCATAACATTTCTATAGTTGAACATGTATTTAGTAAGTTAATGTGCTAATTTAAGTGATGCAAGTCGAGTATATTTAATAGCAATTGTCATTACAGCTAAAATTTATCAGTTAGAAAAAATAGCTGCCTCCACGTATTTGAAAGGTATATTAGTTTAAAAGCATTAAAATTAAAAGCCTTTACACACGAACATTTCAAATGCTAAAACTGATTTTGAAACTGTAGATGCAGGTTGTCAAATAGTTTTTTAATGTGTTTAAATTTAAAAAATTGGCTTTAGAACCTAATTATAATTTACTGTACATTTACCTCTTTATCATTATTTATAGCGTTTGTTCAATTTGCATTAGTTTTTCTATACTTCATGCCTGAATTCCATTAAATGACATAATTCAGGGTGTAATAATAAACAAATTATTCAATCTTTGCTCCGTATAATGTTATATACTGATGATAGCTAATTTTTTATCCACTGAACTTCATATACCTTTAATATTTTTAAGTATTCTTGAATGTGAAAATTACATCTTTATAGAATTACAATTACAATGTTTTATATTCTCGATATTTTAAAGGCTATAACAAAGGTGTTTTATTTATATTTTTAATAGAAGTTTAACAGCGACAGTTGCAGTGTTCATATATCAGCTGAAGAATAAGATACCTTTTTTATAAATACATACATATAATTAATTACCTTAATGTTTCAGATGAGTTAAATTCAACTTACATTCTATTTCTATATCTGTCATCCCGATTACGATTTTCCATCATGTCTGGTGCCCAATTTTCTGTGTCTTGGATTTCTTCTTGGAATCTCTGATGTATTAGAAGCATAACATGTATGAATAAAATGCCTGGTTATAAAAATAAATTGCAGTCTAATTCTATTCCACTACTCCATATCACCACAAAACAAATATAAAAACAGCAATTATAAAAAGAAACATAAATTATTAAAGCGACTGACAAATACAGGAGAAGAATTTCATTATGATATCCAGATGATTTAATATAAAAACAACAATCAGGTCCGGATTCGCAAAATGCTCAAATGAAAATAATGTGTTATCATAAAGACACTTTTAAAATGATCTAAATGAACTCTTGTCTAAAAATAGCTTAAATTAAATTATCTGCTCGATACATTATATATTTGGCTCAAAAGCATAACTATGCAGGTTTATGATTACTTATTTTAAACTGGTCAATGACAAGTAGAAAGTCAACTATATTCAAGTTATATCTTTAATACTAATAATCATTTTTTATTAAGTTGCTTGGTGGTAATGAGTAAGCGTATATATGGACAAGATACTAAGCTTTTCATGGAAAAATCTATTCGGAATTTCCAAAACAATATAAATAAAGCTAAAAAATAACATTAAAAGCAGTTTAGTCAATGATATATACGAGTGATTATTAATAAAAGGTTATATGTCAAGCGAAATATGGAGCTTTATCGAACAATAACAAAAAAACATAAACACAACAAATGACATATTGGCCAGCCTTATTTTAGTTACCATTTGTCCTCTATAATCACTATAAGCATTTCTTAATCACTTATCTATACCAACAAGACCATCATTTCAATAATTAAGCAAAGTAGTTATAAATCATTATAATATGCAAACTTACATTGCATTTGTCAAAATCTATGAATCTCCATATCATTATAAATGGTATTGGCAAAAGAGTGCAGATTACCACAAGCCAGCCAAATACTTGAATATAGTCAGGAAATGTTATGTTACCATACGTTGATGGTCCGTATTGTACACAACTCATAATGATTAAAATCTGGAATATAATAATTTATAAACAAATAGAAATCATTATTTTTAGTGCAGATATTACGCAACGGAATACGCACAAAAAGGAAATTTTCAATAATAATATCAATTAAAGTGCATATATAACTTTAGAAATAGACAATAAAAATAGAAATACATTAGAAAAATCATACACATAACGCCGCACAATATTATTATTGTACTTTATATAAAAATATTGAACACATTAATATAGCGATTAAAAAGATTATTGAAATGATTAAAATCAATAAGGTAACCAGATTTCTGCAAGCGTGATCTGCAAAAACAGTTTTTTATCTTGAAAATATCAAAGTATGTAAAGTCTGATGTTGTAATATAGATATGTGAATGTTTTTACCATTTTATGAAGCATCACCGTTGTTGCAACCATCTTTGTACACAACACCAGCTACATAGATTATAAGGAAGTTTATTTGTGGAATTTTATGTAAAATTTTTAAAAATAGGTTTGATGTCCAACTTAACATTATGATTGACCACAGAACGCTTCAGTTTTTACGATTTCCGTAAAACTGAATCGTTCCACAAAGCAACGACCAACACTATTGTTCCCGGCATTTACATGTGGGTAAGTCATTTAAATATCCACACAGAATGTTATCAGCATTAATTTAATTTTAAAATAAATAAATTATCCAACATTTTAATATGTTTCAATATTTTAATGGACAGCATATATAATGTTTCTGTTTATTTGTCCGGTATTATAAATATGTTTGCAAGTTAGCATTGTGCATTACTAGCAGTTTTAGTAAGATAAATTAGGTTTCATATAAAACAAAAAAACGAGTACTTATTAATTATGAATAAAATTTTAAAACTAAAAATAAACAAAAACAAGTAACTAAAATAAAGTATCATACAGCAATAGCAATCGGTGTTAAAGCAAGCCAGCAGGCCAGCCAGAAAATTCTCCCACGATAGTTTTCATTTAACATCAAACGTAAATCCTCTTCAAATTTTTTATATCCTGAAATTGATGATGTACAATATAAAAATTAATAATTTCATTGTTAATAGTATGGGAATGGTCTCGCGACCACAACACACTGATTGGCTACAAATGACGGGGCTTTCCCTCCCTTACAATCAACACTTTATTTTAATGTTTTAAACAAATATTATAAATTGTTTCCAGCCAATTGAAATCGAATATTAGGGTGTTAATTGCATGACTCCCTATATGCAGATTTCAGCAAGGAAAAGGTCCCTTCCATCTAATTCAAAATCGCCGAGTTCGATTTTTTAAGTTAGAAATTGTAAAGAAGTATACTATTAGTAGCAATAGATAAATATATATTTTTTGTATACTAAAGTTTCACATTATACTTTTAAATTGTGCTTTGGAATATATTATTATTTCACTAAGTAACCCTTACTTCAGTTAAACAAATTATAAACTATTTAAATTTTTCAATATTACACAAATTACCCAGCTGAATTTCTTATAATATTTCAATTTTTGTTTATTAAGTAAAACACTTTAATAACTGCAATTCTATTAAATCATTGTAAATCATTCACAAGATTACTAAAATACAAGGAGACTTTCAAATGAGACTGGGAGACCGTAAGATTTGCCCAAAAACTTCAAATTTTCATAATATAAGGTATTCCGGTAAACCAGGATATATGACAGGTCTGATGTGACCACTCCATCTTCGGGCTTAGGAACAACTATCCAGCAATATGAGTTTAATATATCTCCACAAAGAAAGGTGACTGGCTTTTCTTTTAAAATCATCGCAACAGGCAGGAACATAGTGGGGCTCTTCAAGACACTACTACCCATTCTTAATAACCAAACAAAAACACACTACTCTGACTTCATCTTTCAAGGTCACAATTTTCGCTTTTCGACAGTTTAACCTTTTTTGATATTTGTTTTATACATCTTCATCTTTACTTATCGTCTGTGTAATTTTTATCTATTCAGAAATATATAAATACTAAATTACATTTTTTATTTTTGATATAGACAGGATATTTCTTTATTCTATTGACATTTCAGTTGAACTTTAAAAAAACAAAATCCTGGTATCTTTTTATAATTTTTATTTATTAAATACTATTTCTTCAATAAAGTTTTTATTTATAAGACATGTCAAAGAAATAAAAATACATAATGAATAACGCCGAACGCATTTAATTGTATTGAAAATGTATAACATATGCTTATTATTGAAAAATTATTATTTTTATCTTCATCTTTTAATTTGTTAGCATAAAAATTAAATTAGGACAACGTTTACTTTAGCAGCGCTAACACATTGAATGTTTAGAAATGAAAAGTCTTGTAATTATTTCTGTGTTAAATATTGCGTTATAATTTTTTCATTATATTCAAACAAAGTGATCTTGTTCAAGACAATCATTTTACTGAGTGGTTGGGTTATGTGATATATACATATATGTATGGTTCTAAAATATACAGAAACAAATTGCTATTTAAAGTTATTAATTGATTAATTATGTTAACTAATCAAATGACTACAATGCTTACTTACCATAGACATACAATACTGCAATGATTTCGATGAAACCGATAATGAAAACATTTATTGCGGAACAGTAATCTCTAACCATTACTAACATTTTTATACCTCCCTAAAATAAATAAATAGTTATATATTGAAAATGAGAAAAATAAAATTTAGTAAATAAATAAATAGGGTAGATGATTTTTTTATAAGAAACTATCGCCAACAAAGTTCTGTAAATAATAAAGTTAAATAATAACTGATAACTTTATAAAACGAATTTAATTTTTTTAGAAGTAAAACTGAAAAGAACATAATAAAATATGACTACAATGATAATAAACATTTCGCATAATGTTATACTAAACATGATTGTAATTTAAACATATTATATTTATTTCGGACAATGACAACCAAAATATTATTTGTAATTAAAAAAGTAACCCTAAATACTTTTAACAAATATAGGTTTTTGTCGCATATTCCAGTTTGAAATGATTTAGTTTGAACAAATTAATTCAAACTATCTCTTTTAATGTTTGGAATAATATTTTAGGTTACATAATGTAATATATTATATCACAAACAATTAAAACAAATAAATATTTGAGAAAGTTTGGAGTAGTTTATTATAGGTGTTAAGAGATTTCTTAACTGTTTACTAAAATATATTGTTTATTAAAGCAAATAAATAAAATGTAATAGTTATTTAATAAGGAATAGCCAAATGATAAATAATTCTAAATGGAGGTTGTTATTCCAAGTTAGTACTAATGAACTTGATACAATTATAGAAATGTTAGTGACACAATGATTATAAAGATTTTAATTAAATTAATATTATTATTAAAAGCTAACTAATATGTACAGAGTCTATAAGTACTTTCATCAAAGCAATAAAATAAAATAATATTTTTATTGTAATACTGTAGAACTGTCAAAGGTAAGGTGGCGGGGTAAAAATACCCTATTCTCTTTTGTCAGCCCACCCGTATCAATTGGGAAGAAGTATCAAACATTTTACAAAAAATGGTCACATGGTTTGATATCTAAGACTGGATGTGCTTAACAAATTATGTTTCCTTTTTTAATATTTCGTTTAATCGCCTTTCATAACAGTGATGACTTAGATATTTCGAATATGGAATGACACATTTCCAGAGCATGACTGACCATATCTAGCTCCTCTAGACATTAGAGAGATATTCTTTTTTACCAATTTTTACACGACTATTCAAACTAAAACCTTCCAATCAACGTATAGAGTTTCAAACAGAAATTATATGTATACAAATGTTTACTTGCGTTGCTATACATATGTTTAAGACTTATTTGGACAGTCAAGGTGGCCCCGTCTAAAACTCCTGAGGGTCAAGCATTATGACTCGTTTTAACACACTTCTCGGAACTTTAAATATATCCAAATGACTACAGTGGCCCCGTGAAAATATTTTGAAGGTAAGGAACTTTTAATTGCATTAACTCCATTTTAAAATGAATTAACATGACCACCAGATCAGTATAGTCATCATATAGTCATCATATAGTCATCATAGTAGTGGTGGTTGTCATCCAAATCAATTCTATATCACAATATGTTTCTTGCGAGTATAAAGAATTTTAATCAAATTAAGAAATGAAGTTGTTAATTGTTTTGTGACATGTTGACATCATTGGAATTACAATTTTTTTTTAATTGCAGACATTTTTTTAAATATTAACAACAGCTACGTGTATTGTTTGGAGTGATGGTTCTACGGTTCATCAATTAGACTGTCGTAATAACTTTCATACTGTATAATCGACACCTGAACATGATAATAATGATTTTACTATTAAATAAATCTTTTATATTATGTTTAGTATTTCCTCTATTGATGTTTAATTAACAAAATCTTGGTCGGCTTTATTGCAAAAACAGTCAATTGATTTTTCTGTTGTGGTATTGGTCTATTTTTTCTAGTTTGGTTTTGTAATTGTGTGTTATTGTTTGAATCATGATCATTACAGCGATTTCTGAAGAATATTTAAAATATTTATATTAAATATTTTTATACTTAAATAAATGTAATTTAGCAGATTAAATAGAAAACATATTTTATTTTAAAATGGATTTTAAATAACAATTTTTGGTACTTACTTTGCAGGTCATAGGTAGAGAAAGTAAGAACATTAGAAAACATGTTAAGAATATGCATAGTTTTCGTCTTCTTTCGTTTCTGTTTATTCTAGGAAACAATTCGGGTATTGCCGTGATTACCGTAAGCAACATTCCAAATTGAGAATCAATGCCAATTACAATTAGCATGGTAAAAAAAACAATACTAAAAAACTGTGGAACATGCATTGTCGCTATGCCTTCCGGAAGGGCAATAAAGGTCAACCCAACTGACTGTTGTGCAACGTTCTCGATTGGAACTGACGTTTTATGAGCTAAATATCCAAGTGTTGAAAACACAGCAAATCCGCATAGTATGCTTGTTACTGTGTCAATAGTGACAATTATAAATACATCTCTGTTGAATGATTAAAAAAATATTAAAAATTAAATAATACACAGTTTTTTTTTATTAAAATAATAACAAAATATTATTTAATATTGATTTTTAGCATTCCAAATAGAAAACTCAAGTTCAATGAAATAATAATAAATACAAAAATAATAATTTAATCAATTTAATTAAATTAGTTAATCAATATTTTATATGTTTGTTATATTTGATACCAAGTGATTGTCACATAGGCAGGCTAATAGGTAATAAATCGAAATAATAAACGGTACGTTATTATACGTAACTCGACGGTTAAGAATCAAACTGGGAACAACACATTGTTTTGAAGTGATCTTTGTTTTTATTTTTAAAGTTTTGTATTTGTAATGTATGTACATATATTTATGATTATAGCAAAACTACACTCTATTCTGAATTATGGAAAGTTATAATGTTCAGTGTCGTACGTTCTCACTAAAGTTCTTCAACGCACTCTAAATATTCCTAAAATGATAGGTATCCTAGGCTCTCAAATTAATAATAAAACGGATAAACGATTTTAACCATTCGTTTTATGACTATATAACCAAATATTAGCAATAGCAATATAACAGTAATGAACTGAAAATACGTACATAAATAGCTTTCAATAAACTGGTGACATTGTACGCAGTTTTGAACTCACAATGTTACTTATTTTATTTATCAGAACACATATTCGAAAGAAGAGGGTTTATTTAGTCTCTTAACTTCTCCAAGTTAATAAACATTTTAACTGTATACTAAATCTACTACTTTGCCGTGATGTGACATTTTACAATTAATTTATTCTCGTTGATTCTTTCCAAAATGTTCTCTGTTGCGCATCGATATTTTTTTGAGTCATGTTTTGTGTAATTTTATTTTTTGTCAGCATATAGACAGGTAATCTGTTATAGCTCGTAATCGATTACTATTGTAATTTCTATAAAAATTTGTAGGTAATCCTATATTGCTGAATGTAAGGAAATGCATTAATGCATTAATGCATTAATACATAAAGTTCACTAATTCATTTAAAATTCGATAAACACTATTCGGTGCTAAGAATATATTATGACTTCATCGATTGACATTGATTTGATAAAATATGATATATTTCCATTTTAACATTATTTTAAGAGTTCGTATACAGGGTTCTAGTGAGGCACATCTAAAACTGAATTTGAGTACTTTATATAATTAAAGGTCGTGTGATGTTTTAATATAATTATAAACACATATCTAATGGAACTTTGGGATTTGTTGCTGTTCGGTTCCATTTTTGGATTTTAATTTCCGGACTATAATCATAATAGCGCTAAGTATAACTTTAACGTTAATTTTATACATGAAGTAAAAGTCGTTACTGAATACAACGAATAATTCAAAAAAATTAAACAATGATATTGATTAACTAAGTTAAATAAAATTATATTTTAAGAAGGAATAATAACGTTATTAATAAATATATTTTTAATGATTAAAACATATTAGCATAATATTATATAATAATATTTATTATATATAATAATATTAAAACAATATAGCATAAATAATAAATAGTAATAATTATCAATGTTCTTTTATATTTAAAAAAATTAAAATCTAGTAATAGTAGATTACTATTAGCATTAACTTAATTATAGTCTTAACATTATTTTACATGAATTAAAAATACTCATATATTTTTCACCTTCATTATATATTTTAATACGAACATTTTTTATATAAATTTACATTACAATAATATATTATAATGTTATCATTGTAGTAAAATTAAAATAATATAGTGTAAGTGTTTACACTACTAGTGAAAGTGTTTATTGTATTTTCAAATGTGAATATTTTAATTTATAAAATATAATATAAAGATATTGCAATTAATGAAAAATATACCTGAAAATATTGACATCAAATCTATTATAGCTAGCAATTGTATGAAGTCCTCCTAGACATATTCCAATTGAATAAAATATTTGGCTAGCTGCATTGACCCACACCTACAAATTATAAAAACAAAAATGTTTTATTAATATAAATTATACACAACACAATGCTAGGCAAGACTTAATTTGTTCAATTAAATTTCTTTTCTGTAACAGTTGGTTTTAATAATATCTTTGGATACTACTACCATATGTACACGGTATGTATAAGTTTATAAACGTTTTATATACATATTTAAATATGTATAATATGTATACTTGGTCTTGACAATATAGTATATAAAAATAATATTATATATTATATTTTCCATATATAATAATACATAATCTATATGTGATACTACTATACATACCTCAATGCGTACAAACAAATTGTACAACCATACAATTTTGTATTTGCGTAATTATGCATAAACATTAACATATTCAGTTCCCTAAACATATATATCTACATAAACATGTTGTGTGCATACAGCTTGTTTTCTATTTATAGCATTCAAATAACTGACCTTCAAATCTGCAAGTAATTCAATTTTCGGATAGATAAAGTAAATAATTCCGTCTATAGCTCCAGGTAGCCGGGCTCCATTGATTATTAATACTAACAGTAAAATGTATGGTACGAAAACCGTAACGTAAACAACCTACAAAGTAAGTAACTTGTGTTATTCTATAAAATTCAAATGTGTTATTTTAGAAGTTGCATATTATTAACTTACTTAGTAAATGTTGTCACCTTCTTAACTCAATTTTATTTGACGTGATATTTATTTATAAAAAAATTACAACTATATACCTTTACAAATGTGTTACTTTAACCGGTTTACTTCATGTATCGGACTTAATTTACCCACTAAACGTGTTTTATTGTAAAACCTTTACTTGTAGAAACATATGGAAATGTATTTTCTTTGTAAATTGGTTGGTAAATTTTATTCTTTTAATAAATCAAGGAAGACATTAAGATATTTATAAATGTAATATATTAAAAAAAAAGATTTTGTGAAACATAAACTAATACATAACATACTAAAAGTATGAATGCTAATTCCATGCCAGTAAACCGATATGATAGGAAATTATTATTTTTTAAATGGATATATATTAAAAAGCTAAATATAAATTAATTGTTTAAACGAACATAGACTGTTTTTATTAACAAACACATTATTAAATAGAGAATACATTATTCGGATAGACATTAAAATTCTTTTAATCTTCGTAGTTTATAAAAAAAATATCCTAAGTAAAAATTTGCAATTTTGCTAACGACAGCGAAATGCAGATAAACAGTGTAAAGTATTGTATATATATATATATTAAGTAACAACAACATGGAAAATTAGACAAACTGATGTTAATACCAGTTTATTATAATTTTATTAAAAAAATTATGGTTTGTCAATAAGGACTTTTCAGAAAAATAAGTAATAGAAAAATTATAACAGAATTTCTTAATTTTTAATTTATAAATATACAGAAGTTTCATAATAAATAAAAAGTTATATAAACGTTTGGGGAATTATTATAAAGTCAAACTTCATAATTAAAAAAAGATATAAAACATATATAAAAGTCAACATTAATTTTTTTTTCCATTTTCAAAAAATAATATTTTTCTAGCAGTTGATAAAATAATGAATTAGGAAATGCGTCTGATAAAAACAATAATATAGAAAGACTACAATTTAATGCACATGGATAGAATCACATGTGATTTTCATGTTGGGATCCATCAGCAAAAATTAACAATATCTCAAGTGATGTTCATACCGAAAAAACCCGGCACTACTCGCATTGAAGAGCACAGAGTCATCTGCGGTGCTGAAAGTGTTAAAAATATTCTATTGAAGCGAGTACAATCAGTTCTATAGATAACTATCTAATGACAGACAAAAATACTTTAATCCGCACAGAGGAACTGTTCAACAGGTTGTAGATCTCGCATATTTGATGAATGCAGTACTATATAATGAAGTCACTCACAGCACTCATGCTAAATAGGTGCTGCGCTGATTAGAAAGGTTCACTGAGTGATTAATAATTATTTATAATTAATTGTGTTAATTACTATATATTATATTCATATAAATGGATAGGATAACTATTTCTATGGTTATATTCCACAAATACTCTAATCTATTTTAAAACATTAATTTTTAAAAATATAACATGACAGCTATTTTGCTCATATATGCGTTTCGACTTGATGGTCGTTTTTGATCAAAATATATGTACATCAATAAAATCAGTAGTAATGAATATATATGAAAATATTATACCTTTCCTGTTGATATAATTCCGCGGTAGAGAATTAAAAACACTAATATCCAAGCTAATAGAGTGCATAGTGTGATGTGCCATTGAGCTAATCCCAGATATGACGATTGTAAGTTGTCAGCACCTGTAGTTGTATCAACCATTCCCAGAACTTGGCGTCTGTGTAAAAAGTGAAAATGTACTGATAATTTCTATTTTATTTTATTCACGATTATATTTAAATAAATATAAGTATTATATAAAATAAAGAAAAGAAAACACAAAATCCTCACCAAAAACATACTTCAAAATGTCAACATAATATGATGTTATAATAATCGATATATGTCGATACTGACATCACAATGTTTGTTTTTAAACAGGAAAACACAAAAGGAAAATATGAAAGGAGATTTTTCTTGAAATCAGAGGAATAACAAAATCAAGATATTACAGTGTTTCATTTATTCAATATATTTTATTTACTAGGCCATATTCCTATTTTATTAAATATTAAATTTCGTTAAAAAATGTTATCTCACTATATTCAGTAATAGCTGTAAGATTTGTCAATTCAATTAGTTGGGTTGTGTTAAAGGAGTTATATTAGGTTAATGTAATGTTTATTCAAAGGTTAAAAATCTATGGTAAAATTGCCTAAATACAAGAGTAACAAAATGGATATTATAATAAATGGTGAGTAGTTAATACAAGTAGAAACTTCTACATATAAACTTATATAAATTTAAATATTTAAACTTATATAAACTTATAAACTTTAAATAAACTTCTACTATATATGCTACACACTTTTTTTTTTAAATTCAAATCTTGTAATATATAAAGAGCTTTTAGGGGTAGTCATTCCCGGTTCCGGTTTATATATGTATATAATAATATAAAATAGAACTTTGACGGAAATTTAGTTACATTTTATTACCTTTTTAGTTGCAGCAAGTAAATATTGTAGGCAATCAATTAATCAATATGAATTGTTCAAAAAGTTTATTACACCATAAGCTCAATTTAATACGTACATATACATATTTGTATATTACTAGTGTATATGAATAGTAGTATATTTTATTATAAATAAATTGTAAAAATAAATTACAAAACGTCGGCCATATTCCATAACTATTACATCAATATGTAGTAATACAATATGGTTTCAAAAATTATAATTATGAACTCTTTTACTGTTAATATTATATATAACAATTGTATTCACATTGCGCGCTATTTTGTATCATTTATACTTAATGATGATGACAAAAACAGATTTATACATTTAGTAAATTTAGATTTACCAATACCGAATGTGATCGACGCTATACATTGCATATCCTTTATACTTTATAATTACAATGGCTTTGAAACTGCCTATGTCATGCAGTGATAATGAACATGACATAGTATTTGTTAACAACGTGTGTAAATAGATTGGTCCGAATTGACTTATAGAAGTATACGATAGTGTTAGGTGAAGTTGACACAAATGAAATATTGTTTAAATGTAAAAACCCTCATCATGGATTAAAGTTGATTGATGTCGACTCATTGACATATAGCAATTTAAGTTGAATATACAAACTTAGTATTTCAAAAGATGATTTTGATTTCAATTAATTGTTTATATACAACTTTTGTAATAAAAACTTAAAATGTCACTAAATGTTATTTTTCGATATGTACAAAACGATTATTTAATTAATATTGTATGTTTTCGTGGGATGCAATTACGCATTCCCAAACATCTTCACTATTGAGGGAAACACGAATATACAAATCACATGCGGTTCCCATCGTTAGTTTTAGTAAGGCACAAACGGACATAACCAAACTATAAACTAAAATGCAATCACAAAATATTATTATTGTTTTAAATTCATCACCTTTCAACACATTATCTCTCCCATATTTGTACTATGAACTTACTCCCAATATTGCTCTCCAGGTGTCTGATAATTGGTGCAGTTGACGATTACTCCCCCCGTTATATTGCAATCTTCTGGGAATTCTGAAACAAAAGATGACAATGATAAATTTGAAGATATTGTATTTACTAATTATTTAATCTTACTATTTTGCAATTTATATTTTATGTTATATATTTTATAATAAAAATTATTAGCAATTTTTTAAATATAATGTTTTAATGATCGGCATATAAAATGTCGAAATTAAGAAATTAAGAACGTTCATGTTATTTACTTAAATGTAATTTTTTTTGGAATCATTCGTTTTATATTTTTGATATATTAATATGGATATTATTTTCTAAATATTAATATCTATAATAAAACTTAAAATAATTTTTTTTGCTAAGTTATTATCGTCTACTGTATGTAATTATCTGTTGTTCTCGTCTATCTTACGCTCTAAATTATTTCTACAACTAAGAAACGCATGACTATGGCGGACGAAAGGGTTCAGTGTGGAAATCTCTAAGATTTACAATTTAAACGAGATCTGCAAGGTTTACCTGGTTTACCTCTAGGTCTGCAAGGTTTACCTCGAGCTAGGTCTGTCAGGTTTACCTTGAGGTCTGCAAGCTATACCTCGTTTAAATTGTATATCTTAAAGATTTCCACACTGAAATCTCTAAGATATATGCAAGGCTTATTTCGTTTACCTCGAGGTCTGCAAGGTATACCTCGTTTAAATTGTAAATCTAAGAGATTTTCATACTGAACCCTTTTGTCCGCCATACATGATTATCTACTATTTAATTTTTTATGTTTACTTTTCACCGAAGAAAACATATCGATTAGAACGTTTATATAAGTACACATCATGTAAACAAGTTCGTATAAAACGGATAAGATAAAGTGGTAATGGTTCATATCGGAGTATAGGACGAGTTCAATTAATTTGCTGCTAGGAATTGCGGAGATAATCCGAGTTGATAATTAAGTTATCTATAGTCTATATACTGTATATGTATATACAATTTAAATTAATATTTTTTTGCTTAAATTCATTATGATTACCAGTTTAGACATTTGCTCAGTGAAGATAGAATTCTTGTTATATAGATAATAAAAATTTCTCCGAGTCTGAATGATTTTAAATGATTTTGCAGAATGAAAATTAATTTATAATTAATTAATTGTTATTATTATGAATAATAATAATTTTTTATTACCTAAATAGTAAATTCTTTTTTATCAGAATGTACTATATTATAATGGGTCTTACATTAAATCAATAATGAGACTGTCACTAACATCGTTATGACATATAAAAATAAATAATAACAGTAGGAACTGAATTGTGGCCATTTATGAATAGAAACTGAAGTCAGTTATTAAATGTGAGCAGTGGCAGAAAATAAGAGATATGCATTTTTTAAATTTAAGTAATATTAAAAAAAATAATGAAAAAATAATTAAAAAATTAGGTAAAACCTACTATTATGACGAGGATTTCCGGGAACATTTGTCTGATTAGTGACATTGACCAGAATAGTTCGACACCTGTGATCGTTCCAGTAGTTGTCACATGCAATCCAGGGAAGTGTAGATTGGAACGATGCAAACAGATAGTAGAAGCACCAGCCGATAATAACATTGTAATAAATACAGATGAAAAAGGAGACTAATGTCATCCCAATGCCCAAACCTAGAAGTTAAAGAAAAATACCAATCAATCGTTAACCATTTTTAACATATATAATTGATGAATATTATGCTAATACTGAGACAATTAGAAAAAAAAATATTTTCTAGCTGTTTTATCAATAATAATAAAAACAAATATAACCTTTAAAAAAAGGTGAAAATTCCCAGAGATCAATTACACCTTTGCTTGAAAATTGACCAAGTCCAAATTCCATAAAGGCCACTGGAAATCCAATTATCACAATCATAATTATATATGGAATAAGAAAAGCGCCTGTAATTGGAAGAAGCACACACAAACAATGAGCAAAATTACAGTCAAAATTTCAAAAGAATATTCATTAATAACATCTGTAATAAAAATGTTGTTTTAACATGATAATTAAATTTTAGCTAATATCTATGTATATTGGCATTTGTTATACATTAAATTATAGTATAATTGTAATAATTGTATAATTTATGTAACGTAACTCACATATTATCGCACGTTGCACTTTAATATCTATGAGAACAGCAAATTTTAATAACAGCAAAATATGTTGAGAACTATTTTTCGGTTAATATAATAACGTTAAATATATTTCAAAGTTTCAAATTTTAATTTAAACAATAACAATGATAAAATCTATGTATCTATAGTTACAACATGTATGTCACAAAAACGTGTTGTCAGATGGCGTGTCTCATAACAAGGTTCCTCAACTAACGCGTAGTCATTTCGAACGTTGTCTTATTTATACCGACATCGCCACAGTGTTTGGATGTAGGTGCCCTTGTGACCCTGGCCTTGACGAATGGAAACTGACGACTGCCACAGAAGCACATCATGGACAGCTTCCGGACACTACTGCTCCGAGCGGACAAGATGGCAGACCAATTTTATACGTTGCTATTTAATCAGCTGGTTAGGTGGGGTCAATCTGGCACGAGTGTACAAGTTAGTATTAGACATGACGTCAGACCAGTGTATGTTGAAACAAGCTGCCAGCAACAGGTTTAAATTTGTAGCGTCGATGTTCTTTTCGAAGGTAGACGTAGTGGTCCAAGTTTCGGCGTTGTAGAGCAATACTGACTCCACTGTGCCTTGAAACAATTTAGTACGTAGCTTGTCTGGTAGACTATGTGAGTTCCAGATTACACGGAGCTTGTTGCTAGCGGACCAGGCTAGTGCTCGACGTTGAATGAAGTCTGCCTTAGAATTAGGGACAGAGCCTCCCAGATATACTTGAAAGTAGAACAATGTGGAAGCAATTATGCGACTCCAAAATTACCAGTAATACAAGTGATATTGGCAGTCAGGTTTATCTGTATAGGCTAACAATTGAATCAACTGCCACGAGATTGTTCAGTATTCGTTATACAGCTTGTTCAGAGGATGTGCAAAGGCCCAGATCATTGGCGTAAGCAAGTAAAGCGAGCCACTTCTCCGAATTCCTGCTACTGTGTCGTTTATTAAAGAAAAAGTCTTCTACATTGTATATTGTTTGGTATGGCAGTATTCAGAATCCAGTGTAGTACAAGAACGAATAAAAATAGAGCCAGAGTGCCACCCTGCAAGACACCAGATGATGCGCTGAAAGTGTCACTGGGTTTATCACTGGTCAGGGCGAACGCCACTAGCATTTTCAAACAATGACATAACAGCACGAATGAGTTTGTTTGGGAAGTTGTAAGAAAACATAATGTCCGGAATGACAAGACGACTGACGCTTGGAGCAATATATTGATAGCAGAAGGAATTTAACAGGTGGGGGGCACTCAATATATTTTTAGTTATGAAAAGAATACATTTTTATGTTACAACATTTTGTATATACCACCTATAGGTCTTTTGAAATCAAGCATTCATATATATTAACTCGCAGTCAAACTGCAGAATTATGGATAGACTAAACATGTGTGCTGAATTGAAGCACACACACCAATATTTTTGTTTTCTTATACAAAACATACAAAATAACATTCATGTACAATGCTTCTGGAAAATCCTGCAATGATTGTCCTAAATTAATAATACATCCACGAAACTGTTTCATTTGGTTGTTCTCTTTAAATATTGAGCTTAACTCTCATCAACATTTTGATCAGTTCAGTCGATAATAAATATATCAATATTTATTTGCACACTATTAACGCAATTCTCTTTGATAATTTATTTGATTATGTAAATATTTAATTTTACTTGTTTATATAACTAAATAAAAAGATTATACGTGTCATTTTAATTTCTTGATGGATTTTATTAAGATATAGGCAATTACTTGTATACCTTACATCAATTAGTTTATAATCCGATTGTGAAACGGAATTATAATTTTTGTAATATTTGTGAAATATTATTTTAAAGTATCTAAACCTATTCAGTCAACTAATAATGTAATAATTCAAAAGTCATTTAGATCGAAATTATTTATTTTATTGCTAATAACAATTATTTAATGCAGTTAATAGATACTATTAAAACAAAAACATTGGCTTGTTTGTGGTAAGAGTAATACTTCAAGTTTATTTTTCATAACACCGTGGAACATCTTATAAGATTTAAATTATATAAAACGAGTGTAAAAACCCTTGCTTACCTCCTCCATTTTTATAGCAAAGATAAGGAAAGCCCCAAAGATTTCCAAGTCCAACTGAATAGCCAACGGAAATTAAAACGAACTCTATAGTTTTCCATTTTGCACGTTCCTGTGAGAAAAAATAACAAAGAAAATTCAATATTTATCAAGAACATCAAATACACAATTATAAACATAGAATTGTGCTCCAGCTGGTGCAAAACTAATAAACAAACGTAAAATGATACCAGTCAAAATTAAAATTTTGAAAATCAATGTTATTTATAAAAATAATTAAATATTAATTATTGAAAAAATATTAAAATATTAATACAATTTAAAACGCAATATTATTTTCTTTAATAATATCATCATCAGCATTCATTATTTAATTGTATGCATTCGAACTTTAAAAACTTGTGCCAATCACTGGTAAACAATTTATTTTAAATTTTCTATTTTATAAATTAATTTCCTTTTATTTTCTTAGCTTTCTAGACAAAAAATATATGTCTATAAATTAAAAAAAAACTTTTTGTGATAATTAATGTCTAAATATATTAAGACAAGAAATTACTAATATATAAAAAGTATAATGTATATTATTTAAATAATTAACATATAATATGTTGATATTTTGTAGTTTTGAATAATTTTAAAAAGTATGCTATTTGGATTGTTTTCCGCCTCTAGAGAACATAAAACTTGGTTACTTTAAAAGTAAATACTTTTTAGTTATTAATTTTGAAAAAAAAAAGATTTATTTATTTTGTATTGTCAATTTGTTTACAATACTTTAATATATCTTGATTGTCCAGATATATGAATTTTACAGAATTTAATTATTTTTCTAGATGGAATTAGAGCAAATAATTGTTTAAAATGGAATTAACAAAATTATAACGTTTACATTCTTAAAAAAAAATAATCAAGATTAATAATCAAAAAGTTATTGACTAACCATGTTTAAATTATATTAGTATAAGAAAAAAGAAGATACTTTTTCGCAACCAAAAAACATTTTGCATTTGTTAATCTTTAACATTAATTAATCAATTATAATTTGATTACTTTCAATAATTAAATAGACTAATTGATTGCATCGTTTATTCATATGATAGTTTAATAAAGAATAATAAGGTCTAACAAAGTAGGTTCACATTTTGAAGCATTGTACGGAGAATTATCTGAACAAAAATGACATGTAAAAGGACATGTAAAACATATAATAACAATAAATGTTACTAACTTATCTGTTTCATGACTGATAAATATTATGACGTAAATTAAATCGCAGTGGTTATTCAACCGGTATACAGGCGAAATGGTCAAATTAGAGACTGTTCAATAGGCATTTTTTCCATAAATTCCTAAGGACGATTTCGTTGTTATTAATATTAACATTTGTTAAAAATTATGTTTGTAAACACGTATAAAGCAGATTACATTAGTCCTCAAGCTTACCTCGATAACTCCTATAACTATTTCAATCATTTACCGTCCTCCAAATTCAACGAACAATCTCTTTCTTCATGAATTCGAAGACTTCTTGGAACAT